>CAJNOI010000076.1:350837-402078 GCA_905250115.1 Adineta steineri | reverse complement strand
GAAAAAACTAAATCTATTCCTAAATTCCTAAATTTACATGGGTAAGGAGTATATATATATATATTTATTTTTTATTTTCGAATTGATATTAAGCATTAGATGTGCATTTATATTATAATTCGAATTAGGCATCTCATGTAAAAATGTCTTGTCGTTTCATAAGTATGATTCACATTTGTGGAGCAAGCATGTGAACAAGATCTGGAGTATTTTTCAATCTAATAAAATATAGAAAATAAGAAAGGATGTGGGTGTCTCTTCTTCATCACCATCCATAATCACACTCTCATTGAAGTTTATATTCAGACTCAGAAGAAGATTCCGACTCGAAATTAGATAGCAATCCAGTAAGAGAGTTTGCCATCATTCCTTCAGCAAGATCTTTGTAAGCGGAACGCAGTTCGATTTCTCTTGAATGTGGAGATATAACTTTTGTTTCACCAATCGTCAAAAGAATACCTGGCATAATCAACACTTCCTCTTCAGGCGGTATTGAAGAAATAGTATGTACGTCAATTGCAAATAATGCACTGTAAGAATCGATGTTGTAAATGAATAGGACGTCGACCATGTGTTCTGGTCTCGGAGCAGAGCCAAAGAAACCTTCTGCAACAGATCTTAGTTTCGACGTCGAAGTAATTGCTTTATTGCAAACGAATATTCTATCTTCGTTATAGCACTCTAATTCTTTTTGTGTCAGTCGCATGCCACGGTATGTCAGACCTTGATAACGAAGAGTAGAGTTAGGTATCATAATCAACCGATACATTGCTTGTAAGAACAATCTAGCCCAATCAGTCTCGTTGTTATTTGGTAATCCTATTCGTCCATCTGCTTGAAACGCTTGAATAGCTGACACAAATTGATTCATTTGTCCAAACGCGGCTGACAACGTTGCTTGCATTTGTGCCACGATATCCATACTCATCGGATTGCTTAAACTTTGCCGTGCTAATTTTCGATTCAGTATTTTGTAGAAATGACTTTCAACGGTGTAAGCTTGTACGAGATAAGTGGCATCGCCGGTTCCTTTGGCCTTATTGAGCAATTTCCAAACCTCGGGTGTTACATTTCTGAAGTCATCTGACTTTTCAATAGCATCTACTACCACAGCGGGTGTGACTTGAGAAGCAGACATTAATAAACTTTGATTATTTACGCAAAACTGATTAGCATCCAGATCAAAGAGGATCCAATCTAATTCTTCTCGATCTAGTGGATTTTGATGAAAACGTGGGTTTGTCGCATTGTATGTTCTGATAGCTATTTCACTGGAGTTGGTCCTTTGTTCAAGACCATTTTGATTATCTGAAACTATGTTCAACCTGCCATTGTTCAGACCTTCAGAACATGACGTTTGGTTCATTTCTAAGTCATCCTGTAAAGAATCGGTCTGCGTAGATGTTTCATTAAAATATTTAGCTGCATTGATGGCCGGTAGTAAACTTCGAAGAGCTTCGTCAGAAACAGTATTTGTTGCTACGTCTACTTTTGTACATGATGGAATTGTCGAAGCAGGTGTTACGCTTGCTGAACAACCCATGATTTGATTTGTCTGAAATTACTTGTACTGAGACGTTAATACCTTTAGCGGTTAGGACAATATGCGAAAGACCACTATAAATAATCAGATATTTACCAAATAAAGGAGAAGTCTGAGAGAAAAAAGAAGTTATAAATTATTCTTCGTATCAAATAGATCATTAATCAAGTAACAATTGAAACAGACAGTTTCGTTGTCTTCCACTAGTGAGTATTGACGTGATGTGAAGTCTTTCTCTGAAAAAAACCTTGTTGTTGTAGACAACACATAAAACAGTACGTTCTTTTCTTCTTTATCTTATCGATACTCTTACCGCAAATAAACAAGCAATGCTAGTAACATAATTACTTTTTGCGTCGGTTGCATTTTCATTCAAATCAACTGTATGCTTCGTCTTTTTCTTTTTTTTAAAGAGTGAGAGCGTGCGTATATTGACGGTGGGTGTGAAGATGAGTATTATTTCTATTTTACACCCACACCTATCCACTCGCATAGAAGTAGAGAGACTAAAAGCTTTTCAAGTGATTGGTAAAGAAACAAAGAAGAAAAAAACATACAACTTCGACTTTCCGTCTCTAAAATGTTTTTACTTACATCGTCTTTTACCAACACATTGTCACTGACCGTATTGATAAGAACGAAAAGAACGGCAGCAATAATAAAAATATATTAATGTTTTAGGTTTTGTCTGTTCGTTGTCAACCAATACCTTTTCTCGATCACTAGTGGTCGCCATATTTGCATACTCTCAGACAAAGCCAAACAAAGCGATGTGCACAGTCAATTAAAACTGCGATCAACTTTCATTTTTTTTCGCGGAACGATAATATTTTGTAAGCGACGTACACATACTTTTTACTTTTCGACGACAAAAAAAGTGTTTATGTCTTTGAAAGATCTTTGAAGATGTGTCAAGCTATGCGATTCATGAACAAAAAAAATTAAAAAAGATTAATGTTGTATTCAGGGTTGCCAAACTTCCTGATTTGACCAGGAGACTCCCGATTTTTAAAATTTTCTCCTGAAAATATTTCTTAAGGATGATTGTGGGTATCGGTGTGGATGAGGGTGTAGGTGTGGGTGAGGTTGTGGGTGTAGGTGTGGGTGTAGGTGTGGGTGAGAGTGTGGGTGTAGGTGTTGGTGTAGGTGTGGGTGTGACTGTGAGTGTGAGTGTGGGTGTGAGTGTGGGTGTGGGTGTGGGTGTGAGTGTGGGTGTGGGTGTGGGTGTGGGTGTTGGTAGATAATGAGAAAAGATGCCCACACCCACACTAAAATTGTCAGCTAATTTCTCAATGTTTTTATCAAGTGTGAGACTAGACATTTTCTTATTTGTTTTTTTCTTTAGTTAAGAATTGATAAATATGTTATTTTATAGTTTAACTTTAATCAGATATAAATATGTTTTTACATTATTTCTAAAACAGCAAATCTAGAATTACTTCCTTTAAAACACAACATCGAGTACGTGAATCGTTACAGAATTATTCTTAAGTTTTTAGCAAGACAGGGACTGGGACCGGGACCAAAAAAAGTGGCTTTGCAGTTCCCTAACCCACACCCTCACGTTCGTAAAATTTACAGGCTTCTGAGTAATCGACCATGTCTTCCTGCACCAAACCAATGATGTTGTAGGAAGAACCCAAATCAGGATGATTGGAAGGAAGTGATTGTTGTTGAATTTCAAGCGCTTTTTCATAATAAGAAAGTGTTTGGGATAATTACCCATCGTTCGATGCACTTCACCAATGTTGTTATAGGTCGTAGCCAAATCAGGATGATTGGAAGGAAGAGTTTTTTGAAAGACAGAAAGTGATTTTTCATAGAATGTAAGTGCTTCTTGATATTTTCCTGGATCTACTTTAATCATACCAAGATAAACGTCAATAGGTGCCTTATCTTTATCATTCTTTGTTTGATCAAGTAAAACTTGATAAATATCTTCAGCTTTGTCAAATTGACCCATTTTAAATAGCACGGAACACAATCTGTACCATCCTTCAGAGTCTGGAAAGCTCTCTTTTCGAACGTAATCTGTCAGTCTTGACGGTGTGAGTATCTTTTCTCATTATCTACTGACGCCCACATCCACCCTTACCACCACCCTCATCCACACCCACACTTATTATTATGATTATTACAACATTAATATTTACAGATGATGACCGATTTCACCAACGTTACCAGCTTTCAAGGTCGAAAATTCTAAATTAAATTATATTGTTATTTTTCTTTTAATATATAAAATTTTCATAAACTTATCGTTAACTGCACTTTTTTCTATATTTACTTTTATGTTGTTACTGTCAAGTTATCTATCTTTAATTATTAAAACTATTGTGCTTGAACAAAATAGAATTTCTCTGTGTTAAGTATGACAAAGAATGGCCACCCAACAGGCTGCTTAAAGTGGATGTAAGTGTGGATGTGGGTGTCGCTAGATTTTATCTTCTCCTACAAACATTTACATCCTCAATATTCAACACAATTCTTTGAATTTTTCACGTGTGATTGAAATGTAGGAACACTACGGATGTTTTCTTTTGCAAGTTCTTTATATAACGCGATGTATTTTTATTTTTTTTCGATGAAAAAAAAAGATAGATGAAAACATAATAAAAATGTCTTGTCGTTTCATAAGTATGATTCACATTTGTGGAGCGAGCATGTGAACAAGATCCGGATTATCTTCCCATCTAATAAAATATAGAAAATAAGAAAGGAAACATTTGCAATGTATATATATATATATACGCTTTTATGAACTCTTCTTTGCTTAATTTCTTATCGTTATTTATATCAAGTTTCTTGAAGATTTCAATGGCGCGAAATTTTGGGTCATTGTTATCTTTACGATTAGTTTCACCTACAAGATCATACTGAAAAGAAAATATCCATTGAGTCAAATTAATACAAAGAAAAAAAGTTTTGTTGTTCTTTTCTACCATGCTTATAATCAAGTTAGTTAATTCTTCCAATTCTATTTCTCCATTACCTGAAACATCGTACCTAAATAAGATAGAATTAATTATAAGAAAATGTGATATAATTAACTTACATGTCAAATGCGAGTTCTAGTCGTTGCTCTAAATCACCTTGAGTTTTAGAAGAAATAGCTAGAAGAAATTCCACGAAATTTAGCGCACCGCTATTATCTTTATCGAACATTCCAAATACATATCTTTAATGATAGATTAAAAAAACGAAATATATAGTTAAACATACTTGCAAAAACAAGCTGCTCTATTATCGCGAACATAAAATCGTTTAAAGGTACGAATAAATATTTCTTTAGTAAGTTGTCCATCCGGACAATCATGAAAAAAACCCTTTTAAAAGCAAGAAGATGATCAATAAGACGAAAATTCAAGAATGTGTAGTCACTTACAGCATGCCATGCTTGAATATCTAAATAACAGAATAGATCAAAAACAAATATCGATAATATATGATATTTACCTTTTTCGCTAAATTTAGTTGCTTCTTCAAGTATGGCAAGTGCTATAAACGAATGAAGTAGTGGTCATTTGTAAGAATAAACGAATGAAATACGAACTTTTTGCTGTAAGTTGTGTCTGTTTGCGAGCCTGCTTAGTTCCGTTGTTTGCTCTGATTGATGATGTTATTTTTGAAGTATGAAGTTCTAAAGAAACAAAGCTAACTGAATGTTACATATGTTTTACTTTTACATTATGTGAAACGCCATAATGTAAATGATAAAATAATGTAGTGAAAACAAGAGTAGGAAAAAATAGCAGCAATCTTGAGGGTGTGGGTGTGAGTGTGGGTGATTAATGAGAAAATATATCATCATCTACACCCACACCCACACCCTCAAGAGCGTGTTTTATCGTTAATCAAACTTGCTTTCTTATGATCTATTGTGTACCTACGATGATTTTTACTAATTAGTTCTCTTTCTCTCCTTTCACCATGTATCTACGCTAGCGTTCAAATCAAAAAAAGTATAAGTATGGGAAGAATGTTTTATCCCTCTCAAATAATCGATCATCAAAGCATGGACAACCTAAAAATATAATATGGTCAGAAACAATCTTACCAGAATCTTCGGATTGTTTGTTTTCGCTTCTTGAAACTGTTTTGCGCATCAAGCCTGCTCTTTGCTTATAGCTTTGAGTTTTTTCAGATACAGTTTCAACAACATCTTCTATTGGATTCCGTTCTGTCTTAGGAAATTTATCCATGATCATACTGGTCACTTTTTGACCTTTATCACTAATACCATCAGTGACTTTTGTGACTTGATTTTGTGGAACTATACTGGTACCCAGATATGCTAACTTTGCTATTCGGTCTTTTGGAAATACATCCGAAATGCTCATCCATCCACCTGGTAGAATTCTACTCAGTTCATCTTCTTCCCACATTATCCATATTAGAGCAAGAGAACAGAGCAGCACGAGTGTAAGTAGAACAGTATAGGTTAATGATGTTATACTGATTTGAAATTCTGTTAAAGAGATAAATGCAGCGATAATGATCAATGGTAAAAGAATATAAAATGTAGTCAATACTACAATCAACCAAGGATGTTGATACAAGCCTAGATTCAGTACACCAAAACGACATGGTAGTGTAGCACCGCAGAAACGAGACGGTTGAGTGATTCGATTTATACCCACAGTTTTTTCCATTATACGGCGTATACCTGTTGCTACGCCTCGACGTGGTTGAAATACATAGAGCAATAGACGTAGGATAACTTCAGCAACTGATCCGAAAGCAGTCAGTAAAGCTGTACAAATAGCAATCTGTGCCAGTACCTCCGTTATGGACTTATCAAGTGCAATCCAGCGAAAACATGACGCACTACTTGTGAGTAATGTAATATTAACTTCATCACCAGATTCACATTCAAAATAAGTATGATTGTCACCGTGAAAACATTCTGACGTACCGTAGAAGGGACACGGACCGTTCTGATGAACAGTTGTACTGGCTAATATACAACCTCCAAAACCGGCAATAATTATAGCTGAAATAACGATAGTACTTAAAACCAATATTAACAACGTATTCCTCTTCTTATTTAAAGTGAGATATTTTCCATACACGTTTAATACTTTTCGTTCGTATTGAGGATGTGACGGATGATTTCGTGGTATCGACGATGTGATGTTTGGTCCTGTTGGTAGTAAAACACCGCTTTTCATTGTGTGATCACCGCTAGATTTAGCCTCTTGATCAGACTCATTCTCATCCGTAAGATCCTGTTCAGAATCAGTTTCTGCAAATCCGAGTGTTTTCAAACCAATTGTCGTTGTACGCTCTTCAACAATGTTCAAAACATCGTTTTTTACAGAGTTGTAAAGTTTTGGAACGACGTTATCACTTGCAAGAGCAGAAATACTGACAGGTCTGACAGAATTTTCAACAGCAACTTGCCTACAACAATGACGCAGCTTCGGAGCCAAACCAGGACTCTTTTTTATCGTAGCCTTCGCAGTATATATTGTGGAATTGTTTCGAATAATAGTGTGATGTACATCAATAACACAACGCTGAATATTAAATAGTTTATCAACCATACCATAGAATATTGATTCAAAATGCCATACAAGAATTCCCAAAATTATGAAAGTAAGTAAAAATATAGCAAAACCACTCAAAACATTACATAGAATCCAATAGGTATATGTCCATGCCATATCTTATTGTAGAAAATTATCTAAAAAACAAAGTTAAAAATCGCGCCTTTGAAATGTGTTAAATATAGTGACATTTTCAGAAAATCGAATGTTAGAAGCTAACGATAGTATAAGTTGTGAAAATTCGATATTTGAATAGTTTCGAAAAACTATATAACTGACGAGGGAACTACCAGAAGTGATTCATCACTTTACAACTCATATTTACAGCATATGAATGGAATCTCTAGACTAGAATGATCTTAAAACAATATGGACTCTTAGTCTTTCTATCCTGAGATATTGAATTTTTGCAAGTTCCTGGATAATACAGTGCTTTTCAGTGTATATCACTTTTAGGCGATTGAATCAACCTTGTATATGATGACAATTTTTGCGTAAAACAGAATATATTTATAGACATATTATCTCGATCGTGAGAGAAAATAAGAGATGCATATTGCTTACATTTTTATCACGTTTTATTATAGCTGATGACAGAGACTGTATATCACTATTGTGACACACAACTATTCCTTTCTATGGTCAAGTACTCATGGTTTACAGATGGCTACTCCTGTTAACATTCAGAAGATTTTAAGCTCGTCAACGAAATTTGTTCGTTTATGTATGATTATAGATGAGCTATATTCTGATGTTTTTTCTTAGACACTTACTTGTGTTACACATGTTCTGTACACATGCATTACAGTAGTAGATTTAGAAAGGGCGTGATGGAAGCAGTTGTATCTTCCTTGAACGGTAAATGTTCATTTTTTCCTAGCATAAATAATTTTCGCATCTCACTTATCTATCGTACTTGCTAGAAAATTTCGGATCCGTCGCCAATATATTGCCATCAAACTTGGTACAAACAAAAACGAATAGTTCTTTTTTATAATAGCAAGATTAAAAAACGTATTTTTCTTTATGCCATGTGGCAAAAAAAATCAATGATTTACCTTGAAGTAAAATCATAACATGCAACTGTTATTCAGTATTGCTATGACGAGTTGTTCGTAATACATTCTGTACGTTTGTTTATTTTACTACTTTAAAACATACGACGAAAAGCTTTCAGCTACACAACATAAGTGATGTTACAATAAGAAGAAATTTTTGTACAATCATAAGCGAGGCAAAATGTCCATTCGTCTTTTTTCTTTTCGTAACTATTTGTTTCACCATAGCGTGCAATTCGCAATAACTACATACGAGAACTCTAGCATATTCGAGTGTATGAATAATCAAACATGCTTGTTTAAAAAGAACAAGACCTTGAAAATCAGAATTTTTGGGTGTGCGTTTGGGCATCAGTACTGTATTGATCACATATGACATGTCCACACATCCGAAACGTTAAATCACCTTCAGTGATGAACATATGAGGACATTTCAACAATTAGACGAATGTATTAGTGAATAGAGATCTCTTTAGTTGAAGATTTTAATGAATGTCTTGCGTATTTATTTAGATAATGACAATATCTAAACTAATAATCGAAGTCAATAATACACATTATAAGAATAATCGAACTTTCTATTGAAACTATATTATCTTATGTATTATAACCTATCTTGAAAATAGAAAAATGTAGATCGAACGATATATAGATATAATAAATCACTGAAGAGAATTACAACTTCAAATATCATCAGGTGTTATGCGTCGCACTTGATCAAATCCAGACGGTGTAATTTGTGCTTCATTCAGCTGAAGAATAAGTCTTGCCGCTTCTTTTGCAGAGAGGAAGATGCGAGGCATTCCATGTCCACTGAATCCAGCACAAATAACTCCGCCATCGACTTCCTTAACCACTGGAATCCCAAATTTCGTGTACCCCATGATTCCCGTCCATTCCAACTCGACTCTTCCACCACCCACCTTTTCGAAAAACTGTTGCAATTCGACACTCACTTTCTCGTTTAAAACGGAATCGTCTATCTCGTTGATTTCTGCAGTCGACGAGAATCGGCGGGCGCCGCCAATAATTAATTTTTTGGTAGGTGTTTGAGAGAGATATTCTCCACCATGGTTAAATGAACTATTTTGAATAGATCTATCAACTGGATTTGATTGAATGACTTGTCCACGAACCGGGATGATAACATCTTTTATTTGAGGAAGTAAGAGGGAGGTATACGCGTTTGTTGCATAGACAATCTTCTCAGCAATGATAGTTCCCCGATTCGTATGTATCGTATTATTCTCGATCTTTTCCACCAGTGTATGAGTAAATAGTTTTATTCTATCTGGAAACTTTTTGAATAAATTGGACAAAAGACCAGTTACCATTTTATAAGGTTGTATAGACCCGCTATATGTGTGAACGACAACTCCTTCGCATTTTACTGCAGCCATAGTTGAAGCTTCTGGGTTCTGATAGATTTGAACTTCAGAGACTGGTCCTCCTATGTTTCTCATCATGTCTACGTTCTTCTTCATGTCTTCAAATTCATCCATAGAGAAAGCGACATTATAATGTTCCTTACGAACAAATTCACAGTCGAGTTCTTCTTCTCTAATCAGCTTCACGATTGCTTCGTAATTGTCTATTTCAAATTGTGCGTGTTCAACAACTTGAGCAGGTGAAAATCCGTTATTTAATAACGAGAGTGTCGTAGAATAAATATTGGATGTCAAATGTCCTCCGTTTCTGCTAGTTGCACCAGAACATACTTCTCTGGCTTCCAACAATGTTACACATAACGTAGATGAGGAGGAATTCAAAATATGATAAGCAGTAGAAATTCCAGTGAATCCGGTGCCGATGATGACAACATTAGATTTTCTAGGAAATTCACTTGAACAATAATCAGAAAATGGTGATTTTTCGGTTTGCCATGCAGAATTTGTGGAGTCCTTGGGTATTTTCATCATTATCCAAGTCAAATATTCACAAAATATTATCTTTTCAATTTTTTAGTGAGAGTAAAACAGTATCTCACGATGAAGAAAAGAAAAAAAAGAAAGGTATCACTTGTTTTATTCTTCTGTTATCAACTTTTGAATGTGTTGTTGACTCTCTTTTATAAGAAAAGACGATTTTTCCACATGGTACAATATACACAACTTTCTTTTTTCTATTTTCTTATCTACTTTTCAATCGAAAGGAATTCAAAAGTGTGTGTGTGTGGACCCGTGTGTTGCTGAGTTTCTCCCGCTTACACCCACAACGTCAAGATTATTGATATTTGCATCTATTGCTTTTAAAGATCTACTTTATATTTAACTACTTTTTAGTAAATCAGCATATTGTGTTTAAATATAGTCGATAATCAATTGTATGATTTGTTAGTTCAAATAAATGCCGAATGATGACAGAACGTCGTTCATTTCAACTCCAAATATTTCCTTAACAGCGAACAGGACTATAAACTATTTGAAAATTCGAAAGAAAGTTTTTCGATGGACTACATTTACCTGTAGCAAGGGTGGATGTAAGTGTGGATGTGGGTTCATCATGTTAAGATATACTTCCTCCGTAACTACGCCCACACCCACCCACCTTCCTATATTACTATTTCAGTTGCATGTAATCACTATAATGATGCGCGACTTTTCAATCTACTCTTCTAAAAAAAATGACAGAGTAATACTATCAAGCTGGATGAATCACCTAGAATATTAACGCTTAAAAAGGAATATTTTCATATTTAATTATATTTTTTCATTGCAAATTAATTTCAGCATTAGGAAATGCTGCTTTCAAAAGAGGTGTGATCTCCTGAATCATCGCCGTACTAAAATTATTATTCCGAAGGTCTAAATGTTTCATAAACTGTCCATCTATTTTGTAGAAGTTAGTAGGTAGGTAATTGAGTTGATTACACGACAGATCAAGCCAGTAAACATTTCGGAGCAATTGTATTTCTGGAGGTATAAACTGAATTGCATTTCTATTAAGGAAATAGAAGTTCATACTACTTGAGTCGTTGCCAAGTGAACTAATACCATCCAAATCGTCTAACCCGTTACCACCCATAAAAAGACTGCCTAGCTTTCTTAGGTTAGTTGGCAAATGCTTGAAACGGCAACCATAGGCACTGAGGGAGTACAGATTTTGCATGTCACTAATTTGATTAACCTCAGTCAATGGATTACCACTAATGTCTATTTCGTACAACGAATTTAACTGACGCACTTCATCGGGCAAAGAGCGAATATTGTTATAAGATATTTGTAGAGAATTTAAATTTGTGAAACTCTTAATATATGATGGCAGGAACTCGAGTCCGCAATCTGTTAGGGTCAAATTATTAAGTTTTACAAGATTACTAAATTCGTTTGGAAGTTGCGTAACAGTTGTGTTTCGGATCTCCAAACGAAACAGCGAGTAAAGTTCACCAATCTGTGATGAAACCATTGATGTATTGAAGGTAGAACTCCATATCACCAACTGCTGCAGATGAAGAAAACAAAATATTGAATTTGGCGTGTATTTTTCCCGGCGAATATATAATTCAGTTACCCAACCATCAATATCCATGATGGCATAAGTTCCTAGAAGATCTGTAGGATTAACCGGCACAAAAAAAGGCAACGACCGAATTATTTCAGTATCGCGCTTATACTGAGAACAATCGTCAGTCAGAGGGATGTATTTTTCTTTGGCCAACGCTAGAAAAAAATAAGCTCATTTAATTATTTTAGCTACAATTAATCTCCTTTTACATAGATACTTCCGAAGTTTCTTAGATAAGCATTTGTGGTACTTATTCTCATTAAAAAATTTAACACTGCGTGGTTGGCTGGGCACAACAGTTAGCACCAATAGAATGATAACATAAAACTTTATCATGTTAATATTAATTATCAAAATGTCGGTATTTTCTTTTGTGATACCTTTCATCGACAAGGTAGATATGTTATCAAATGTTAGACTTGGTATTTATAATTGAAAATTCGTTCCAAGTTAAAAGATAAGAATTTGATATAAAAAAAAACATTTGTCTGCTTGGGAGTTTTAGTTGGCGTGATCTTTTTTTCAACATAAACAACTAGAAGTTGGAGCGCCTAACCATCTTGAGGGTGCGTGTGAGTGATTGTGGGCGAGGTGTGGCTGTGGATAGGTATGAATTTATCGCCTCTTTTCTCACACCCTAAATCTTTCAGAAGGATTGCTCGATATGGTACCTAATACATGAATTTACTTCGTCACTGTCATCTTCATAAAATGAACGAAATTTTCAGTTCAATTAATAATTCAAAAAACAAAGGATTATAAATCGCATTTAGAACTCGTAGTAACAAGGCACAAAAATGAGCAAAATTTTATTGGTTCGAAGAAAAAATATATAGAAAAGAATTCGACCTATGCAGGACAAAATAAATGATTGATATTATATACAACAAGACACACAGGTATTTACGAGAGGCAGAAATAAAAGTCACCGTTTAAGGTTCACAACAGAAGAAAGAAAAAGAGATTAAGTTAGAATCAAATAAGCACCATCAGATAAAAGATATTTTTCCTAAGAACCATTTGTATTCGCATTGTCATTCTCTCGATAAGATAAATGTCCATGAAGTTTTTGATATTGCGTCCACTAAATTTCGAAAAATATATTAAACTAACATTTTATATTACTATTATTATTCATACCATATGATTTGTATCAACTGCTGGATTTTGTAAATGAATTTCTTTTCTACAAAATGTATTTAATAATGCAATACCTAAATATATTCAATAGATGATATTATTTTCAATTAGAATTTTATTTATTTTTACCTCGATCTTCATTTCGAGTATATTTTGTAATCCATTCATTTAAAAGTAAATTGTAGTATCGTGGTGTTTCGAAATATTTTAAATATTTTCGTGTTTGATTTGTTGGAAAAATACGTTCAAATGAACCACGTCGTGCAAATTCATCTTCAGTTTCAACCAAAATTCTCAAATCATCAGGAGTCAATAAATCAACAATATTTTTTCGAATTTGCTATTTATAAAAAAATAATAAATCAGAAACTTTCGAAGAAAACAAAACTTTCTTTTTTATTTACCTCATCATTATGACGTTGAGCAAAATATTGATGTTTTACTTTTTCATCTGTTGATAAACCTTGTGGAAGAACTCTTCGATCAAATATGAGACTTTTAGGTAATTTTGATTTTCTACAATTTCGAAAAAAATAAAAACGATCAAATTCTTAAATAAAATTACTTTCGCGATGAACCATCGGATGACATATCTTTTCGATCTGGTATCATAAAGCCACTTAAATTAAGTAAATCTGATATCATCGAACCTTTTACATTTATATCTAATGGTGAATTAGAATGTAAACTATTTGAAAAAAAAATCTATTAAGTTTTTTTTGATAAATATGTATGTATATTCAATTACCTTGGAGAAATATTTACTTCAACGATATAAGGTTTACATTGCTCATCGAGAATAACATCAAAACCAAAAAGTTCATGAACACTAAATTTTCGTCGAACATTTGCTTTTGTTAAGACATTCACATAAGAATCAGCACTAAAATATAAATTCAAATTCGAATGTTCAATACACAAGTTATACATATGAAGTAGTAGCAGGAAAGTATTTATAGGAATCATAAGTAGAGAATTTATAAACGCCTAAGAATCATGATTGATATGTCGATAAAGATTACATTACAAATCAGAATTTTTCAAGTATAGATATTTCCTTTTGAACTCACATCGTTTCATCTGTAAAAATACTATTGAGTTAGATCAATATATTAATAGAATATGATAAAAAAACTCGTCTCCATAGAACCATCATATTCTGCAATAATAGGCGTGACTTATTTAATTCAAATCATACAAACCTAATAATAGTTTTAATAACTAAATCTTTAATTCTTTCTATAACATCTGCCACATCCACATCACGTTTTTTCAAATATGCCCATAAAGCTTTTAAACTCCATTTATGTCCAGCACATGCTGTTGAATCATTATTTGATTTATATTCACTATTATATCGATTAATCGAATAATTAGTTAAATGCATAAATCGATCACTTAATGATTTAACAGATGTTGAGTACCTATATTTCAAATAAGAATATCTTTTCTCTTTTTCGAAATAAAAACAACATACTTTCTCGAAGCAAATCGAGTCAAACCTATTCAAAATTGAATTATTTTAAAGAAAATTTTCCGGTATTAAAAATCTTACCATCATCAAAAAGATAAATTCGTAATGGATCATGTGATGGAACATAAACATAGAGTCTTAAATCAAATTTATGCCCATTAATTAAATATGGATTTGCAATATATCTATTTGAACAACAAAAAAATAATTTCACATTCAAATATATACAATACAAACATACTTTTGTACTACAACTGCACGTTTTTTCGGCACTTGTTCCATTTTACTGATGACCTACAAAAATCAAGTATGTTTTTTTTTCCCATTTCAAATAACAAAATATAATCAGAAGACTTACACGAATGCCTTGTCCACGAGCACTAGCTGGCTAAAATAACAAATATTTTATTACAAAATTATATATGTTTTTTTGTTTTTAATTATACGAACTGGTTTAATAATCCATTTCGATTCTTTAGTGTCGGATACTTCATCAAAAACACGTTTAAATAATAAAAAATCAGCGGGTAATACGAATGTTTGTGGTACAAAATCAAATTCACGTCGTGAATGTACAGCCTGCATATGAGATAAATTTCTCCAAAGACGATCTTTTCGTCCAATTTGAAATGAACCTGGAAAATGATTAATCTTAAAAAGAAAAAATCAAACGATTATCTTTATATATCTACTTTATTTCTTACCTTTTGATATTCACGAATAGCTTTAAAACATACTGGTTTCATATGACGTGACCATGTACCAAGCCAATCATTACCCTCTGATAAGAAGAAATTTATTGGTATGAGAAAAATTTTGATTAAAAACTTACCATCACTTAAACGAAAACCTGAACGAAGAACAGCACTTTTAACAACATTTGGAGTAATTGAACTCATTTTCCATTTCATCATTTTTTGTAATGGTAATGGAAGTGGTTCGACTAGATTTTTTGAATAATAATTAAATGATTAAATAAAAATGAGTTTCATACTTCGTTCAGTTTCATTACAAAATCGAATAGTTGGTGGAACATTTGCAAATAAACTTGGAATAAAACCTGATTTAACTTCTGTACTACCAACTCGACGTGCTGTATTAAAAAAAGAGTTGATTTTTTATTATTAAATATGAACAACTAATTACTTTTATCGGAGAGAAGTAAGGCTGGATCAACCGGAAATGTATTGTCTACATCAACTATTTAAAATCAAATTCATGTTATATTAATTAGTTAAAAAGAAGAAAACTATAGAATTTTACCATCACTTTCAGAATCACGAAGTGATTCTTCTTCAAATTCAGCTTCATATTCTTCTGTTTCCATTTCAAATGAATCTTTGTCCAACATACTAAAGTAAATAACAAATTATAGTATTGTTCCTCTTGAGAAATAAAAGAAAAACTATTCAGTCTACGAAGGAAATTATAAAGGTACTTCACAAATCTTACGGTTGTTGCTGTAAGAAAGTAATAATTTCTTCTTCCATCATTTCCTCACAAGCCTCATCATTATCTCCAAGTGAATCTTTATCAATAAGATCATCTTGTGTAACTGTCGTATTTATTGTTGTAGTCGACAATGAAATAATACTTTTATCAACTGATCGATTCAAATATGAAGGTATTATTATACGAGAAAAATTTTCTTTTGGTACAATTTTCGATTTAATTGGCGATGCTGGTAAAATACTTGATCGATTAATAACACGATGTGGTTCAATAACACGTGTACGTATAAGTTGTTCAAGTTTAAGATTAAGTTGATAGCGTAATTGTTGTGGTGTTAAAGTTTTATTATCATTTGTATTTTCTTGTGGTATTTGTAATAGTACACGACTTTTATCTGTTATAGATTTATGTTGATTACGTTTAAAATTTTCAACAAATGTTAATGTTTGTTGAAATGTTGTTGTTGTTAATTCTGGTAGTTTAGTCGTAGAATTAGATAGTTCCTGACGACGTTGTAATAATTTTTGATGATTACCATCAGAATTTACTGAGGATAAGTATTGATGTGATAACGAAATTGGTACAATATAATCAAATACAAACGATACATCCGGATTCATTTATCCTCTCACTGACACGTACATACACACGAAGGCTAATACAGTCTTTCCTGCTACCTTCTTTCTCTCAGTGTCAGGTAATAAATTCCATTCTATGAGTTCTTTTTTTCTTGGCCAACAGAAGAAAAAAAGAGAAAGAATAGAAGAATCGATCTGATTTCAAAGCAAAATTATACGCAACTATTTGTGTTGATTGTTTTCTTTGTACCAAATGATAGAAACATAATATGAAAGACAGAGAGAGAGGAAGAAAAAAGGAAAAGAATTTTTCTTTTTTTTTCATTTTATGCTTTATACACTTGTGAAGCTCTTTAACTATTTTTCTTTCTTAAGTTTATCCAATGATGTTGATCGATAGATTGCAACGATGGTGACAAAAGTCAACTTCTTTTTTTCTTCATTCGCGCAATAAATTGAATTGCTTCTTAACGTAAAAAAAAGACTTTCTTTATAAAAAAGAAAATTAGTCAGATCAGACAAATATCGTTAAATGTAGGTAATCAAAAAGTAGATCAAATATATGTGTATATACATAAACGATAGAATGCCTTTTATTCTTTCCGATGTTCTTATGTAAATATCTTTGTCGGTTTTTCTCTTCTCTTCTTCTAACATATTGAAGTACTTTTTAAATGTTGACAATAGAGAGACAAAAACAAAATGAGTTTGAAAGAATTTTAATATATAGTAAACAATTTGTCATTATATAAAGAAAATATGAATTAATTATATGACTGATTTTATTGAATAAAGATGTACTCAAATCGATTAGTTTATTTCCGAATCATATTAAGTTAAGTAGAATTTGCATGCATGTTTAAATTTTAATCATTGTGTTTTGTCTCAAAATATATTATTTAAGCTTGTTTTGAAAATCTTGAGATCGAAGAATTTCGGGAACAGTTCTCGGTACTTTTCTTTTTGTTAGTATAAAAGAAGGCTAATTGCTTCCGTTTTATTTGAATATGATAAATAATAATATAGGATATCGAATACCCTTGATAAAATATAAATTTTCCGAAGAAAAAAGTAGTTGGGTTGTAGTTTTACTAAGTAAACTTATAGGTAAAGTTTAGCGAGCGAGTCAGACGATTCAAGTAGAAAGAAAAGAGACTGGAGATCGGGGCTCCGGAAGTTTTGATTCCGATGCAAGAATCATTTTCCATCAAAATATATAGAGTTTAATTTGTTTTTTTTTCTGCTATGCTTTCAAAAATTCTATATCAAAGACTTTGAATTTCCACTTAAGAAGATTCTTCAAAATAATATATTTCTCTTACTCGTAACTAGATGCTGCTGATGCACTAACAGCTCGTCGTTGTGTTTTATTATTAGGTTCTTCTCGTTTTCTTCGTGATTCAATATTGGTAGTTACACTATTCGTGGTTTCAATTTGTGATTGTTTTATTCTTGTTGGAGATAATGAATTCATTCCATTGAATCTTTGTTGATTATTATCACCTTTTATTGGGTCTTTCAGTGTTGAATTCGTTGATGCAAATAATAAAAGACTTTTTTGAGATAACAATGATGCTTGTTGTTGTTGATGCTGTTGTTGTTGTGATAGATAAGTGCGATTCGTATTTTCCGTGATTGTAGCTACTCGAATAACATTATTTGTAGATAAACTGTCGGGTTTAGCCGATTGTGAAACCATTAATGAACGCATATTAGTCGTTGTTGGCATAGGTGGTTTAGATTCAAGTGGTTTAACAAAATCTCGACGTATCATAACCTAAAATATATTTTTATTCGATCGATATAAGAATCTTTCAAAAATTTGTTTTACTCTTGTTATATTAGCTCTCTGTTGTTCAATATTAGTTGCTGTTGGTTTAATTGGGAATAATGCTGATGGAATTGAAATAGGTAGATGAGACGTATGATTATGATTTGATATTTCTATTGGTGTGATTTTTTCTTCACTTGTATTTTTTGTTACTGTTGGGTTGGAATATGTAGATTTTTGCATCTGTAGTAGAGATGGATTCATAAAAATAAAATAGATTTTTAGATTTATATGAAAATACCTGTAAAGATCCTGAGCGTTCAGTATTATTATTATTATTATTATTGTCTAACTTTGGATTTAGAAGACTTTCTGTTGATTTTCGTGATCCTGATGATACGACTGATGAATTTTCACTATTTGGTACTATGCAATCATTATTAATTGCGCTTAAAGTTATAGTTCGTTCGGATTTTTGTTGTTGTTGTTGTTGCTGTTGAGGAATTATATCACTACTCGATGAACTTGATGGTTGTTTATTATAAAGTAATCTAGCCGTAGGAGTATTACGATAATTCTTTTGAAAATTTGCAGCTAAAGTTTTTTTCCAGTTTTGATTATTATTGTTTGCTGCTGAAGTAATCTCAGCTGATGACAATGGTGGTATATTCGATGATTGTTCATTAGAAATTAATGTTTGATTAGATACTGTTGAATCATCTCTTAAACTACTATTACGTGTAAGTAAATCAATAGCCGGTACACTTCCGGAATGATTCGATGTATACTTTTTAAAAATAAGAGAAACGTTTTTATAACCGTAAAAACAAAAGAAAATATTTTACCGATGCGCCTAAAAGCGATATAGTGATATCTGTAGATGAAGAGCCTTTCTGTTGAGAAGTATCATTATTTGTTGCCTTTTAAAGTAAAAATATGAATAAAACCAATTCTATTCGAATAACTTACGGTAGTTTCTAATGCTTTTATTGGTCCAATAGAATGTTCATTATCAGTCGTTGATTCTACAACTTGTGTTGATGTAACTGAATGAGCCCAATGACGATTATCATCTTGTGCAAGAGACGTTATAATTGTTTTATTAGAATCCTGTGATTTTCCATTTGAGAAAAGAAGTGGACTTTTAATTCTAGGATTGAGAGGTTGTTTTCCTCTATATGTCATTGTTGTTGATGGTGGTAT
This sequence comes from Adineta steineri, assembly GCA_905250115.1. Classification (NCBI taxonomy): domain Eukaryota; kingdom Metazoa; phylum Rotifera; class Eurotatoria; order Adinetida; family Adinetidae; genus Adineta; species Adineta steineri. The sequence goes on along the minus strand of CAJNOI010000076.1, from coordinate 382,806 downwards.
AATAGTTTGAACTGTAACATCTGTGCTTGTTGTTGAAGGAACAGGACTTGATGATGGTAAAATCGATGTATTAGTTGTCGTTGTGGGTTGTTGCTGTTTAGTAATAATTCTCGGACGAAAAAATGGATTTGTGTAGTAAGGATTCTGAACTTTTTGTGCAGCACTTGAAGTTGCTGAATGTCTAAATGAGACAACAAATGCATTTTTATTTTTCAGAAAATTACCATAATTCTTACGCAGAAGTACTCGCCGATACCGATGCATCATTATCTAGAGAAGAAAAAGTTTCGAAATAATAACTAAAATAAGAATTTGAAATCTTTTACTGGATTTTTCAGTAGTTCTAAATGAACCGTTTACTGCACTAGATAATAGTTGTTGTCGTGAAAGACGAATAGTATTATTATTATTAGTTGATTGTGATATCGTTCCATTTTGATTGTTAATTATAAGCTCTGTTTTTGCTCTTGTATAAAATCCATTTAGTGCTTGTTGTTGACTGGCTGAATCCTGTGCTGGATATAGAATAACACGTTTTGGTGGTTCACGTGGAACAAATACAAGACCATTTCTTTTCATTCTTTTGATTTAGATGAATAAGGTAATTTAAAAGCACCGTAATATAGAAAGCACCATCATTCATTGCCGAATTGCCAGTTTTAAAGACTATTAAGAATGCCAAAGAAAAGATCTGTGAAAGAAAGAAAAAAAAAAGTTCTTTTTTTCAATAATGTCGCACATGTTATGAGCATCATTATTATTGATGTTACCAAGACACCCATGTCAATCAAAGATCAATAAGTGCTAAATTAATATTTTCCATCATGTCATTATTTCATTATAGCATAAAACTAGAAAGGAAATTAAATTTTTTACACTTCTTTATGTTAGTTTTTATGTTTAATATATTGTAATCAGTGAAAACAAATTCTGTTATGTGGCGCCACCCAATTTGACTTTGCTTCTCAAACAAAATATTATCAATGTAATTAAAAATCATCAGTAAACAATTGTTGAATTTACGGAGTGTTCTACAGTATTGATACGTCTCGTAAATTATCAAGAACGACATATAGAAATAAGAAAACATCTCTTGAAAAGCGATCTACACAGGTATTTTGTTTTAAGAACAATTCATTTTACTTATATTTACCAATCATCAATCAAATCTTTATATCAAATAAGGAAATGGTTTTTATTGATTGTTGACATCACATTCGATTAATTTAATTATTACATCATGCTAACAAATACTCTTCGTAATTTATTTGATACTAGGATATGTCAATAGCAATTTTCGTATGAATTATTTTATTTTAATATACTATATATTTACAAAGAAATCAAAAATTGTAGATGTCTTTCTACTTTTATTATAGGTTTTTCAATGTGTATGCTAAACATAACATGTTTATCTAATAGCTCCATCTGTATATCATCTTTTTCTTTCGTTCTATTTTCATCTTGTCATATTTATTCTTGTTCTGTAAGAACCTTTTTTTAGATTAAACATTGTGTTTTTTTTTACTAAAATGCCAGATCATCGTTCGTATCAAGATCCATTTTATGGATGGACAACACCAAAAGCAATATCTTTATGTGTACATGCACTTAAAGACTGTAGTTCATTACCATTTGATTCAATTAAAAAACTTATTTCTTGTAAAGAAAAAATTCATCGAGTCTTTTTATCTATTTCATTTTATTTTAGTGAGTGAAACACAAATTCTAAATGAAGAAACAACACCATCATCTCTTGAAATTTTAACAAAAATGTCTAAGAAATATTCTGTTTCAATCGAACAATTAATTCTTATTTTTAATGGTTTTGTTCATGTAATACGTTTAGCATTAAAACCACCTGCAGCATTTCTTAAATCCGATGTAAATTATATCCTTATTATAATAAATAAATATTTCTTTTTCTTCTACCGCTAATTATAGACATTCAAAGATGATTTACGTGATTTAAAGTAAGCATCAATTGTTTTTTTGTATCTATTAAGAAAAATATTTTATTTTCTGATTAGATTTTCCGAACAAATAATTGAAGAATTTCATAATATTCTTTTTGGTGCTAAGTATTTTTCTATTAACGAATGTAAATTTACATTTTATTAAATTATCTGTCATTTATAGACGTGATCAATTGTATAATGTTATTCAAGAACGTGATCGTCCACGTCTTCCATTACTTCAAACATTTGATTGGAATCTTGATGTTACTCTAACTACAGCGTATGCACATTCTTCAGTATCTTTTTTTTTGTTTATCGAATATTTACTTATAGATCTTTATCACGATGTATTGAACCATTGCTTCTCTTTCAATTTCGTACAACTGATAATCGAAATTTATCATTTGAAGTAAATAATATTATAAAAAGAAAATCATTTATCTTCTTTTTGTCTAGGTTCCAATAAAAAAATTTAATGAATTACGTTATAATACAGCATTATTACTTAAAGAAATGGAAGAAGTTGATGGAAAGCAAGCATTGAAATTACTTGAAACATAAAAAACACTTCACTACTAGTTTTTCTATTTATTTGTCACTTGAATCATTACATACCAATAATTTCCTATTTCCATTTTTCTCTTTTCCTATCGTCTTTCAATATGATTGCCGTGATTTTCTTTGTTGATGAAAAAAAAAATGATCAAATATGAGATGGAAATCAGTTGATACAATCGTTGATTAAACTCTAGAGCGTGCAATTTATTCCCTAAAGTACTAATACTAGATGACTTTTATATTTCTTTCTCTCTTTTTTGACTTATGTTAAAATAAACTATAGTCCAATCGTTCTATAGATTGATATGATGAACGCATTTCGATCAGTAATCGGAAAAAAATGATGATGAGTAGATATATGTCACTAGAGGAATTTGTCGTCAAAGATGAACTTAATAGATGTAATGTATGCACTAATGGAATAGAGAGAGAAAAAGAGAAAAAAATGGTTGTTTAACACAATCTCGTTCTACCCTCTGGCATTGTTGTTGTAACTTGATCAACGAGATGAAGGAAGAAGAACATGCACGAAACGCATTAGCAATCAATTTTCGGGATGCTGCTTGGTTGCTTGTCTTCACTCTCACAGCAGGCAATGCTGTTACTTTTTTTTGTTACTGTCATTGTATGGAATGAATAAATGAACGATGCATTCATGTGTCTGTCACCTGAGAAAATTACATTTCTTTTTCTCTCTACATTCTTCACAGAAAAATCTTTAATAAAGCAATGGCACATGCCTTTACATTCACAGAAATATAATGTCAACAACACGCTCTTATCTTAATGACAAATGAGATAAGTAGAAAAAAAAGCACGAATATTTGACACTTCATAATAGTTCGTGTTGGTGCAATTGAACGTAGATGTTGAGCATGAAAATTTTTATATACAGATGATGTAAAACAATGTTTTAATGAATCATTATCAAGACGGGATTTTGCTCGATTAAGTGATAATTTATAACAAATACCTGTTATATCGGTATCATATTGAAGACATGAATGTAATATTAAAAGATATTTACAATTTCCAGTTTGTTGTTGATTATCAAATGATTTATGATATCGTTGTCGAAATAAACAAGTAAATACATAATTTCGACACATATCACCATCCATAGAATGTACAATATCTAATACTTGATCATCAAATTTTGAAGATGATAATGGAATTATTTGAGAGAAAAATATAAGACATATAGAATATAATCTAATAAGATTATAATTTATATTACTATTAATAATATAATAATAAGAAGATAATAATATAGGTAAACGAAGATGTATAGAAACCATAATTGTTCTTTTTTTTCAAATAAATAATCTAAGAAAAGTAAAAAAAAAGAAAAAGATCTCTTCTTTCAATTGCTAGACTACTCTGTAGAATAAGAAAAGAAAAAGATAGAAGTAGAATTTTAGTTACACTTTTATACGTACTCTCGTTTTGTTTGGCTAAGTTTTTTAATCGTTTCGCTCATGTCTATGTAGGTATTCAAGAATATGCACTAATGAAATATATTTCTTTGATTACGACATATGGGAGGCGATGCAAGTGTGAGATTTCACTTTCTACCACTTACATTCTCTTGCCTTCTATGTAATTTGACAGGTAATGTAGGCGTATGTGAACCGGACAATGCATTTTTTCATGTATGAATATATATATATATATGTATGTGTGTATATATACACATCCTATCATCAGTCAGTTATTGTTCTCTTATCTACTAGACATTCAAATTTTGATCAGTAGACGTCAAAGTTTCGTGTGATGATATATGGTTCATATGTAGACGGACAACGATATTTTATTGAACTAACAACACATTAGAGATATAGTAATGAGAGAGAACAAAAAACTGAGAACTTCGTTATGTTTGCTACGTTGATGTGCTACTATTACTCTCTAAAGTGAGAGAGAAAGGAGGAGGAGAAGAAAAAAAGTATTGAATATGAACGAAGACCGGAAGACATTCATATATAGAAGGCAGAGAAAAAAAGAAAAAAAAGAAAAAGAGAGCGAAAGAGAAAATTGTTGCGCTAACATCTCTCTCGTCATACCAGTGGTAATGGACAAGAGTCGAGTTGATGAATGAATTAACGCGTTTTCTTTACAAGCAAAAGAGTCAGTCGTCGTTTCTAATTTCCTGTTTCCGTCTAAACAAGCTCGCGTCTTCTCACTTTAAATAAATATATATCAAGAATATATACATATCTCAATATTACAAAATTTAAAACAATACATTATTTTACGTAATATCAACAAGAATATGTTCAAATATAATTAAGTCGTATACTAAGTACAAATCAATATAACTAAGATTCTTGTTCGCTAGTCAATTGAATTATAATAGGATTGATAAAATGCTTTAAGTCATCATATTATTGCATTGCTGTCAGAATTAATCTGACATTTTCTAAAGCATATGACAGATAGAAAATTGTTTTTTTTCATATAATACAAAATAGATGAATAAATATTAAGTAAACTAGAGATTATAAAAGATCATTTGTTCGAATCATTGAGAAAATGAATAATTAAACTTTCAATAGAGAATAAGTATTTGTAGTAAAAGTATGTAATTCATAATGATTAAATCCGTTGATGCTTTTATTTATACATGAAAATCAAATGGCGATTTGGACATTTTTTTTGTCACACAAAAATTATAGAAAAATAACAAAAACGAAAAAATTCTACATATTTATTCTTCGATTTTAACGAATACTTTTGGTTTGGAAAATATTTTAATTGCTTCATCGAGTTCGATAATTTTCTTTTCAGTTTCTTCTTTTGCTCGTCGAAGTGTTAAAGAATCATTACGTATTGGTAAATGACTTAATTTTTTTTCAAGATCTGCCCGATCTAACGAAAACAAATATATATATAAATTCATATTTTTTATAATTTCTTACTTAATTCAAGTTGTCGTAACGTTGCTAAACGTCTATCATTATCAATTTTAACATGACCAAATGGACATTCTGGATCAGGTGCATTCGCACGTTCTTCATAGATATTTTGAGCTCGTCTTTCTTTTATTTTTTCAATACTAAATACATAATTGAAACGAACGGAAATATTTAATAAAAATTAAACTTACTAATCAGGTACCCGTCCTTTTTGGTTTTCATGATACGCTTTTAAATCTCGATCTTTTTTGTCTTGTACTTTTTCAATAACATCATTACTCATTGTTTTACGTACTTTTGGAATATTTTTCGCCCATTGAGAGTTTATTCGGACATAATCAGGTTGTTTTTTATCATCGATTTGCAATGCATTCTATAGAAAATGAATTTATTTTAATTATAGAATGATTTTTAATTCTACGAAATCAACAGATGATGACATCGAACCACGACGAGAGCTCGAAATAGATTGAGATCGAAGATATTGTGGACCAGTATTTTCATGTGCATGAAGAAAATTACCGCGTGCTGATTGAGGTCGGGATAATGATCGATGAGTGTCCTATGAAATTTAAATAATCAAATGACGTTTTTTTTATCAAACAATAAATAATATTTCATTAACTTATAAAATATAGGACAAATCTTGTAATTATATTGATCATAAATCTCTAATTTAGGTCAAATTAGGATTTAATTATTGTTCGACAGATGAAAGGTCAGGGTTAAATTTTCATCTGTTCTCTACTCGAGCTATACTGAACTTGTTCGTTCTTTTCTACATTAATATTAAGAAATTAGTTAATGTATACCATTGAATAGAACCAGACACGCTTTCTTTTGTTACAAACCGACTAAAATCATATCTGTCTCAAGATGATTATAGTAATGGTTTAGGTCGCGGCGAACGGTATCATTTAAAAAAAAAACTTCAACCTCGAATCAGATCAGATCAATCAAATTAGAAATAAATAGTGTTATTACTTCGTCTAATCGTTGTTTAACTTTTGATTGCACAGTATCATATTGTTTAGATTTCCAGAGTCCACTAACAGGTGTTGGTTGATTTCGTTCTTTAGCTGCTTGTCTCTCTCGAGCTTCTCGTGTAACACGTCGAAGTCGTCTTACATTTTCATTTAGATGATTTCTCGGTGGTTCTGCAAGAGAGAATAACGTTTTCGTTTATTTATAAAAAGTCAAAATTGATCTGTTTTTCATACTTGCTGATGTTCCTTGTGTTGACATAAGACCTGTACCTTGAACTTCAAATAGAAATGGAACTCCAGTTCCATTGGTTGCTCGTTTATGATTTGCTTTTGCATCTGAACCATGTACTCGAGCAATACCTTGTGAATTGCTTGGTGCACTAAATAGAAGATATATAGATATGATTTCAAAGTAAAGTCTATACCTATTAATACGAGCATCATATTCATAGTCTGGTGTTGCTGGAATAGGGCCACTTAGAAGAGAACGCCCTAAAAACTCAAGGTAAAGTCTTGTTTCTTTAAGCGTATTTCACATACCTTCTGGATTTCTTGTTCCATTATTAAACTTTTGTTGGCGATCATAATTACTTGCAAAAGATGTACCTGATTGAGAAGCCCATTGATGGGATTGTTGAGATAAAAGCATCTTCAAATAATACTTATGAAGATCTCAATTTAAATCTTTTTTTTTCTTTTCTGTGTGTTGAACAACCATTATAGTCACGATTACTATGGGTTTCAATTCACATTTCTATATTAAAGTTTTATATAAAATAAAAATCAAAAAATATATTTAATACGGATTAATAGTTTAGAAAGTTATTTTATATGGATTAATTTTGTTTACATAATTAACGTGCTGATAGATGTCAGTATGTAATTTCTCGAATGCTAACTGCTCAAATATTGATCAATAAAAATTGAGAGAACATTTGTACTTCATAACCATATTAGCATGTGTTGATCAGTTATGCGAAACGAAGAAAAAAGCAAAATACGTTCGAATAAATTCCTAAATAATAGACAGTTATTTTCTTTATTAAATCAAATATTTATAATTAATCCAGTTAAAATATAATATATTCAGCTTTCCAATAATTTTCTCTATGCCAAGCATGCGTGTTAATTTAATCAAATGTGTTTTCTATCCTGGTGTATGGTTTATCGCAAAATAAATTTTCATGCAAAATGTTTTTTATAAATTATATATTCAAGTATATTAATTAACGCAACAAATGTGTACATATTCGGATTATTAATGATGAATTATTCTTGTCAACAATGTCTCGACTATTCATCATATGTGATAAGACAGATGATATTAATGTTATTATAAGAAAACTTATTTTTTGAAGATAATATTAGTTCGTAAGTAATGACAACTTGCCAATGATCTGATTGATCTGAGTATTATGTCAAGGTAAACTAATCTATGGAATTGATTATGAAAATATTATTTTTATGAAATAGTATCACGTCAATAATAAAAATAAATAAAATTACATTTTTACTAAATTCATCAAATATCTTTATCTGTGAATTTATCAATTCGATGACTAACTGTAAATATTTCTTCATATGATCTTAATAGATTTTTATCAACTCTTGATAGCGGAGAACTGAGATATTATCTCCCGTTGTTTTTTTTTCACACTATGATAAAAATCGAACAGAGGTACGCGAGTCTACCGATATCTTTTGTTATCCAAGTACTATCAATAAAGAGTAAATTCTATTGTTTTTCTCAACCTCGTTTTTTACCTAAAGATGAACAAAAGAATTATTATCTATAAATATTTTACAGATGCAAATAACTTTTTGTCTGAATGAATATTTATTATTGGAATGTCTATATTTTTAGATTAATCATTCTTGATTAAACAAAGAAAAGTATATTTATACGTAAATAATAATCATGATAGTGTCGGCTAAAAAAGGGAAATAGTACAAAAAAAAACAATTTCTTTTTTGTCTGTTCTTTTTTTCTTTCCTTTCATCTAACAACGCTCTTTTACCCAGCAGTCAACGAGAGTATTTATACGTTTTTCCTCTAGCTTAATATATATATATATATATATGTATATACAATAGATATACAGTCATGCACACATTTTTATTTGAATGTATAGGCGAATAACAATATTTTTTTCTTTTGAATTACTTTAAGAATATATATCGGTTATGGGTGCGTTGAAGTGTTTTATAATAAAACGAAAATAGAAAAAAAATTTCTTATCTAATTTTTTTTTGTTTTTTTTTCGTATATTTATGATATTCATGCTTTTTGTTTTTTATTTATTTTCTATCAAAAGTATGATGTACACCTATTTTTTCTCTTATACAAAAAATGTGTTTTATCATCCGAGCATGTCTTTATATACAGAATAATACTATTTGTGTGTTATAAGTATTATGATTGATAACAACATACTAATATTTTGTTTAGTGTATAAATAACAAAAGAATATAGCTAAAAATAATAGATGTTGTTTTTCTGATTAGAAAAAATATCAGAATAACGCTTAAAGATATATATATATGTTACTTTCTTTTCTAGATTTGTGTTGAATAAATATGAATGATATTGAACACACTAATAAAGAGATTTATAGTACTGGCAATCCTCCACCAAATGAAATTAATAATAGAAGGTAATGTATAAAGTAGATTTGATTCTACAAAGGAATTTATTTGAAAGAGAGATTATTTGTAATTAGAAGAATATTGTTTTCGCAACAAATTTGTATCGTATAGAAAAAGACTCTTCTGTAGGACTATATCTTTAAAAGTTTATTAAGTAGAAATTTGACGATGAATTAATATAGTTTCATCAATAATGCTGTGATCACGAAAAGTATTAATCTGTAAATATGATGACGAATATTAAAAAAAAAGGTTAACCTCTTGTTCGATCATAAACAAAATTTTTAGTTAATTTCTTTCATCTGCGTACCGCATGAACTAAAGACTAATAACTATTTTTTGTATACTCTTTTATTGTTCAATTCGAGACGCTATTGTAGTATTATGTAAATCCTAATAGAGTTAAAATTATGTTTTAATCTCTACAATATGTTTTATTTTAAAAGCTTATGCTTACATATCAATTGTAGACACCCATAATCGCGATTGTCATGTGATAAAAGACTACATATGTTTCTTTTCTCTTTTCTTTTTTTTTATTGCAGTCGATTTTTCAATATCATTTGTCTATACCTTGTTAATTTGTATTTTTCTCGTTCTTGTTTTATATAATTGTAGACATTTGTCAATATAAATGAAGACGAAAAGAAAGACATTGAGTTAGTAATGGAAGAAAAAGAAAACAAACTTGACATTTTAGATTTAAATATAATTAGATACAAAAGAATCATCCTAAATGTTCAAAAGAGTAAACTAAAATCTATGCTTGTAAGACGTTTTTCCGCTAATATATTAGCTGATTCTTCTTGTCGTTTTGCATTACTTTCACACTTATTATGAATAAGAAACAGACTGTAGACGTAAGATATATCATGAAAAGAAAAGGACGATACAATGCAATTAAAAGGGTATTTGTACATATAGAAAAATAAGCAAATAAAAAGAAAAAGAAAAGAGCGCTCTGTTATATTTCATAAAAAAAAGATGGGATGGTTTTGGTGTGTATCTAAAAGAGGGTAGTTAGATACGAGAAGATAATTCTCAAATTAATATTTTTTTCAATTATTTTATTCAGACAAGCTCACCGAACAAGTCCAAGTCCAGAAGCACCTTCAACTGCAACCGCTAGTGGTAATCAATTAGCACCTCTTGATGCTCATTATTCATTACCATCAGCCAATAAAAATATTGCTGGAAATTCTCGTACACTGTCTCCAGCTTCAAAGGCTAATTCCTTAGCAGCAAAACCTGGTGCTGGAAATTCAAATTCATTACCAGGTCATCAAACAGGTCGATCAAAAATAAATAATTATCAACTATTAGAACAGCAAGCATTAAATTTATCAGACAATGTAAATTAATTTTTTTTCCTTCTAGTTAAATATTTAATTTTCCATTTCCTTTTTTCTATTAAAAGTTACATAGTAGTGGTACTCCTGGTGATCAAGATACAAATCCATTTACACCATCATCATTATCACGTAAAAAAAATCTATCTACTTCCGATCTTGATCCAATTGAACGTAAAAAACAAGCAGCATTAGCTAAAGTTGAAACAAAATTAGAAAAAGCCAAACTTTTACATCAAAAAGCTCATATAAGTGTTGAACAAGAAATATCTGATTTTCTTCGTCAAACAGCAATGCCTAATGTAAATAATGAAGTAAATACGTCTCGAACAACAAATGCTTCATTTGATAAACGTATTAAAACATTACAAGATACAAAAAAAGAATTAGAAAAAAAAATTGCAGCTTATCAATCCGACATTGCACGTATACAATCGGGAGATATACCACATAATTACACATCATCAAAAGATATATTTAGTAATATAAAAAGTACAGCAGCGAAAGTTGCTGGTGGAAGTTTAAAACATCGACCATCACAACTTCACGATCAAACAATAACTATTACAGCTCCAAATACACCTGAACAAACCATATCTTCGCAATTTTTCGAGTTAGATAGTCATCATCCTCATCATCATCATACAAATCCATTGGCAACGCCAACAACACCAACGCCTGCATCAGTATCTACAAGTGGAGCAGTGAATAACAATAATCAAAGTTCAATAACACAAGCTCTACATAGTTCTATATTTGAACCTACCCATCCAATATTATCAACTACAATATCAAATGAAGTTGGCAATTCTCAATTTTATATTGATTCAACTCGTAAGTTAAACTGATTTTTATTTAAAGAAATTTCTAAATAATGAAAAGTTTTTTAAAAAAAAAGAACTGTCATTCTATATCATTCAATTTAAGTATACTTAAAAATCAGCGTTTTTATATAATTCATTGTCTGCACTCTTTAAACTATTCTTTTCTTCTATATAAAACTATCGAATTCTCTTTACTTGAAATAAAACATGAGACGAAGCTCAATTTGTTTTATATTTATTTATGATCATATATTCTAATTTTTTTTTAGACGAACACGTTTATGATAGTGATAAATCAAATCGAAAACATGATGTAAACGCTTCAGGTAGGCATTATTTATAAATATTCGCATACAAAAATAAAAAAAAAGAGATGAGAAGGGCAAACTTAAATAATATAACTAGCACCTTAGGCCGCCATTTACAAACGATTCGTTACATCGCAAGTAATTGTAAGTAATTATTAATGACCAAACGCTCCGACATATACACTTATGCTTATATATAAATGAAACGATTTTTTGTTTATTTATTTTCTTACAAAAATCTATATATTTTAGTTGATGGTCCAACCATGTATGATATCGATAAATCACCAACAACAAAACGACGTCTTACGTAATAGAATAATTCTTTGTTTTGAACATAATTCTCTATTTTATTATTTTAGTGATGATTCACTTACAGACTATACTGATCGAACATCAGATCATTCGGGTGATGATCGACATATCAATAATACATCAAAACGAAATACATCAGTAAATTTATTCTAAGAGAAAAATAATTCATAAAAATCTATGTTTTTATTTAGACTACTACAGCAAGTGAATATCAACAATTAAATACAAAAATTGATTCAATGCAAAAAAGTTTTGAGCGATATGAAACAAAAATAAATGATATGCAAAAACAAATCGATTCATTAAATGTTATTAACGATACACAACGTGAACAAAACGAACGTTTAAATACTGAATTAACTGATCTAATAGATTTACATCAAGTTGAAATGTTATCAATGAAAACAGATTTAAAAAATTTGGAAGAGCGACTTGCATATAAATTTAATGATTATTGGAATGAAGTATTAGAAAAATTAGATAAACTCGATACAAGGGTTAGTTTTTTTTTTACAATATAATTTATTGCATTAGAGAGTTAATCCTTTCGAGACGAGATTACTTTGAAAAAATATATTCATCGCTTGCATTAGTATGTAAAATTCTAATTGCACGATAAAAGGTCTACACGAGTTTCATTACATTTATTCAAGGCTGGATGTAAATGATGTCTATCGAAATAGAGAGTTAGACTGTATATGGTGAGCATTTTTTTGATAAGAGTTTCTTAAATAATATCAAAATTGTAGCATTATAAGAGAATAATACATTAGATTAAATCTCGTTTTGGACTCTTGTATCGTTTTAAAAGTATCTATATAATATTACAAATAACTTAGATTGTAAGAATTTTAACAACATTTGATCTTGTAACAAAATGTTCATTGTATTAATCAGGAAAGAGGAAATCCGAGCTTCTCTTTGCATTGTCTCAATAATTGAGTGCGTGAGTAGACATTTCTTTTTTTTGTAGTGGTTTTATCTCGAAAAACTTAATCTTTAAGAGGTAAATCACGCGATCAGAATATAAACTGATATCTATTTAAATCTTTTTCGTTTTTTTCTTGTCATAAAAACAATTATATAAAGGTGAGAAGAAATACTATTAAATTTTGCCTTCGATTTTCAATTATATAATCGATTTTTGATATCAGTTCTCATCGTATATAGTAAAATATACGTCAAATTAAATTGATTTGAATGATTGATGTTTTTATATTATTTATCATCATCATAGAACAAAGAAATTTCATTATATAGACAATATTTATAGACATTATGAAGGTCAAAATTTTTTTCGAGAGCAATTTCATAGGTGTGAATATTGGTTTTAATATGTCGAGACATAATAGTAACGCTAGTTTTTCTTTGTTGACAAATAAATATAATTAACTTATATTTATCATAAAGAAATTTATAAATAATTTTCATCTGTTATGAATCTAATCTGTTTGATATCGATATCTATTTTTGCTTATTGACTATACACATGTTGTTTGTTTATTTTTATTGCTAAGAATAGGATGATATTTGATGTATGGTAAAGATAAATAATAAGCATTCGTTCGTTTTTTTATGGTTTTATTGCCCTATAGAATATGATTAATATAGCTTATTAAGAAATAATATATGACTTTGTATATAATCATTTATATATATTTAGACTGCAAAAGTTGAACAAACTCAAACGCATTCTCTTGAAACAGAAGAAAATACGCATCGAATCATAAGTAAACTAGTCAATATCGTATTAACTGTTTTTGCAATTATTCTATTACTATTATCTACTCTAAAAAATCTTGTTCAATCACGGTAAATAAATAGAATTTCAACTGAGATATATATATATATTCATTTTTTTTTGTATCTCATAGTGTTCATGCCATGACTTTATTAATACTTGCAATTATATGGATTACATTCCATTATCTACCTCCAAATTATTTTCAAACTTCGTTTTTAAAAAGTAAATTAATCAAATTATACTTTTATTATTATAATATATCGATTTTTTAGACTTCCCAAATGTGTTCAAACGAACATCTTGAAATCATACTTCCGAGTGATATAACAGTTTTTTTTTCTTTTTTTTTTTTGTTTCTTTTGTGTAATCTGTGTACCCGATCATTGCTTTTCTTTTCTATATATATGTCTGTATGTGAAGATGCCAGCTGGTCCGGCTCTTGTTGATTGTGCATTAGTTTTAGATTATTTCTTTATCTTTTTTTTGGTCTTATGATGAAATCCATCAACAGCATAATATCTTTTTCATCAAAGCTATAATTATATGTTCATTTCATTTTGATTGTACATTGTCTTAAGATCTAGTCGTTCTGTTTTTCTTTTCTCTTTAATGCAGTTGTTATATCCATATATTCAAATCTATGTTATAACATGCTCAAAATTGCATAAGAATATATGGATGAATTTTTTTTTTTGAAGTATAATATAAAATTATACGGTCTTTCTTGTCTTTTTGTTTCATCGTTTATTTTTCGAAATTGTATTATAAAAGCAAGCATATTATCTTTATTTTTTTATAAATAATCAGCATAATGTCGCTATCAGTCGGTGTTCAAAATATTCTCTTTTATCTATTGGCTGTTTATACGTAATAATAATAATAACAACACGCATTATTCATCAGAAAAGAAAAAAAGAAGAAACGAAGCGGTAGGAAGACAACTGACTGATTGTTGGTTATTATAAGTACAGAAAAGAAGAAAAGAGAAGAAAAAAAATGTAGTAGTTGTTCAGATAAAAATATGGTTATTATTGTTCGTTATCGTCGAGATTGTTTTCTTTATTCTTGATATAATAGACTATATCAACGAAATTATACTGAATCGGTGTGACAATTAAGATACGATCGGCTCCTATATTTATTTCTATTTCTTTTTCGTGTTCTATAACAACAACACATGTGAACATGCTTGATGATATTGTCGTTTCTTTCTTTTTATTTCATGGGAAGGGTAGGGTTGTTAGTGGTACGGTTGATTGTGTAACTAAATAGAAGGCAAAAGAAAAATCGAGCAATATGTATAAGGTTGCATTTACCACATATGATTTTAATTGTACCTATATATTATAGAGATCATTTTTTTTGCTTTTTTAGATTGTAATAACTGATTATTATTTGTTAATATCACAATCATCTACTTGAACAAAGTATTCACAATGGTATCGAGTTTACTTGCTCGTTGTATTATGTATGAATACACATATATATATACAGATTCTATTAATAGTTTTTCTCCTTCTGCTTATTATTTTTAGTGTAACGATTGGTACACTTTATCCTGGTTATCGATCATATAAATCGCTCATTAATTCAGATTTACGCGAAGTGGTATGAATTACAAATGAAAATTTTATTCAACAATAAGTAGTAAAAATAACATACGTCCTTGTTTTAATACTCTAGGTTAATTGTCTACGATATTGGATTGTATTTTCTATATTTCTTGCATGTGAAACAGTTACTGACATTCTTCTATCATGGTATAAGATAAAGAAAATATAATATTCTAATTTCTTTATTGAACTTTTTTTTTATTAGGTTTCCATTTTATTATTGGATTAAAATATTCATTGTACTTTGGATGATTTCACCAGCTGGTTCAACACTTTTATATAAACGTTTTGTTCAACCAGCATTAAAAGAACACGAACAAGTATGGCTTCTTTCTTGCATCAGAATTCACATCTAGTTTGTTATGTTTAGGATATTGACCAATTACTTGAACAAACAAAACAGAAAGGCTATTCAACTTTAATTGAATTAACGAATAAAGGTGTTCGTTATGCATCGAATCTATTTTTAAATACTGCTGTATTGGTAAGAATTGTTTTATTTAAGTGAAGAAGAAAAAAAATAATAATAATATTTTCTTTTCAACAGGGTCAAGCATATCTTGGCGAACACCTTAAACGTTCATTAAGTACAAGTGATATAAATGATGGTCCAATAAAAGGATTTTCTAATGTACCAGATACATTATATGAAGAAGATGAAGGTTATTTGTTATTATTTATTTTTAAGCATAAAATTTTCTTTTTTTTTATAGTAGAGATAGATCCAGAATTGACTAAACGATTGAAAGAAGATCGTAGATATTTGTCAAAAGCTACCATTCCTCCTAATCGACAAGCACGACCAAGTAAGTTTATTGTTTTAATACTAATGGGTTCCGAAATTTTTAAACACTCTTTTCTCTACCGAGTAATAAATTTCTAATTAAATCTTTAGAACAGAATTACGATCAAGTAAGCTATTGAACATATTTGCCCGCTTTATTCTTAAAAGAACATATAGTATACAGTTTTAATACTGGTGCATTGAAATTGATTATCTATTATTCTGACTTAGTCGTAATATTTCTTCTACATTCATTTAGCTAAGTTTCTATTGTTTACTAATTGCTTGATATTTATGTTTTTTCTAGAGAATCTAATGTTGATAATAGTTTATAAAAAGCTGCTCAAAAGATTTCTTCTTAATTTCTAATCGTTCTCTGTGCATATTTATATTTTGAAATTCTATTAATAACTATAATGAATAGTTTTTTTCATCTCGATGATTGTTTTTTTGTTGAAATAGCCTTCAATTTTTACTGAAAAATCACCATGAGATTTTTCTATAGAAGAAAAGTACATAGATCGCATCGGACAAGGTAAAAGTCGTATTGAGTACCGTGAATATGTCTATTTAGAACTTTGATATGCATTACCACTTAAATAACCTAAATATTACCTTGAATATGAGTTGTAGAAACATATGTTGTTTATAATATAGGTTCCAATATTGATATTTTGATCAATAACATATCTAAGATTTATGAGATATTTTGAAATTTGATTCTATCTCGAAATAAAATATATTTTTTGTTGAAATAAAAAACAAAAAAATATTTGTTTTTCTTCTCCTATAAGTTGATTTTATGAATACAAAAAAGGATTTTTCAATTTATTATTACAAAAGTAAATAATTCTATTCCGTGTAACATTGAAAGTAAATGTCACAAAAGATACATACAATCTTGAATCTCTTGAGGTTATACACGCATCAGGAAAGAACATTATTAACAGCATATGTATGCATCAAGGACATTTACAGGAGTAATTATAGATGCAGAAAATAGGTTGAAAAAAAAGAAATGCATTTACTAATCATATATTGAGCCAATTAATTGAAAGACATTCTTTTCATTTCGTGATATTTATAAAATCCAGCATTTGATCTTTCTGCTTTAATGGCATTTGTATAAGACTTATTTTTATGGACGTACAAAAATCTATCAATTATTTTTATTGTAAAGTACTATATCAATCATCAACGTCTGTTGATAGAAGTCTCGAAAACAAAAATCTTGTCTTGTTTTCAAGTGTCTATTTGATATAGTTATCGTCATTTGTTATAAGTCTTTAGTGTTGACAGATATGTATTGATTGATTTTTTTTTCTTGATAATCGAAAGAATAAATAAAATATAAATAGATCTTAATTTTTTAGATCAGCGAGAAAAACCTGATGGTTTAGCTAATAATTCATCAGGCGAAACAGAAGTAGCAAAAGTTACAGTACGTAAACAACCACCACGTTCAGTAAATCGAATCAATTCCACAATTTCTTCATCAAATGAGGTAAATAATCATTTTATTTTATTCGCTATGCTATATATTGTGTCCTTTTTTTTCTTCTTATAAAATAGAAACACAGGTAATGAGAATTGTAGTGTGCACCTTCTTATATTTGATTGTGTGATGCTATCGTTTCCTCTTCTTCTTCTTCTTCTTGACTAGTTGCATGTTAGAAATTTTAATTAAACATAGTTTAATTTCAATCTATATATTTAGATTGCTAACCATGGAACAGTCTCCAAGCGACAAATAACAAAAACAACAATTAAAAAATCTATAGTTAAATCAATAGCGCCAGTTGAACATGATGCAAATAGTTCAAATGAAGCAGATGATGAAAATGAAAAAGTCCAAACAAGAACTTAAATTTTCATTTATTTATTTATTTATCGTTTAAATGCATCTTCGTTCGTTTTCTTTTCCAAAGGTTCTATATACATATTACCAAATTGACAAGTTACAATTTGTACATAGTGTTTTTTAGAGAATAAACTCCATTTCTTTTTTTTCGTTTTTATTTCATTTCAACAAACAAAATTATATAATTACTGGTGCTGGGTTTTTTGTCTTTTTCAATTGTCTAAAAGATATTTTTTCTGTAAAAATTCGTTTTTTTTTATATCACTGGAATGATGATTTTTTTAAAAACAAGCAGAAATATATATATACTCACAACTAATGCAAATATTTCGTTTTACATGGAATAAATACGTTGATCAGGAACAATATCTTCAGCTCTGATATGTTTGTTACGCCCTTTTCTGAACGACAGAATATTAGATTTACTAAATGTATATTTATTTATCGGTTATACCCAATCAGAATTTCGATACTAAATATCTTGTCAGAGGCTACAGTACAATTATGGCTGTATAAACAAAATAAACGGAGATAAAGCCTATCTTTTTTTTTGCATTCATCAATGAAGCTAATTCAAGTTAGAGAATGATCTAATCCACATTCCACACACAGAAGGAATCGGGTCAAAGGTTACCTACGCATCATAAGTATCGGAAATATATCCGATATCCAATATCGTTTTCTTCTTCAGTTCTGTCAATCAAGCAATTTTATGATTTGGATCTTAGCCAACGAGTTTCTTCTATTCACAAGACCATATCTAACATCTCTCGATAAGGAAATGAAACAGATCCAGATGATTTGAATCCTTGGAGAAGAACTGTATCGAGTACATGTACGATACATTAGTACTATTTATTCAGAAAGAGGTTCTTCCGATGGTCCACACGTTGTAAATGATTCGAATCAAATATAGAAGGAAAACAAACATTCACTAGTTTTCATTGTCTAGAAGATCATAATATATAGATGTAAATATCTTATAACTTCGTATTTATAGCCACTTCAAGGCAGTAAATATTTAATTGGAAAAAGTGCTAGAACAGAATAAGCTTATTGTCATCATAATAGACATGATCATTCTGACGGAAAGTTGACGAAGTTTAATGTGCAGCTGGTAATTGTCATCTGAGTTAAGTTTATAGTTCTTCGATTTAGTTCAATTAGTAAAATAACTAAGAGTATTATTGTAGTGATCAACACGAAGTGATAAGAAATACGACTAGAAATGTCAATCGACACCTCGATCATCGATGTTGGTAGAAAATTTTGAATATTTTTTGTTCTTTCACAGCGACGGCAGCTGACTTGTTATTATTGTTTCAAAAGTTTTCTTAGTTTCAAGAGGTTTCACAATAGAAAAGGGAAAATATAACAGATGACGACGCATAATAGACAGGCGCCCATTATTTTTGCTTATTTGTATTTTAGTAGTAT
Organism: Adineta steineri; assembly: GCA_905250115.1. Lineage (NCBI taxonomy): Eukaryota > Metazoa > Rotifera > Eurotatoria > Adinetida > Adinetidae > Adineta > Adineta steineri. Next base: position 363,508 of record CAJNOI010000076.1, on the reverse strand, counting down.
CAAGGAATGAAACAACAAATTTATAGTGAATAATTTTATGGGAACTTTTTTCATTGATCATTGTAATGAAAGTAATTTCTGAATTTTATTAAGAAATGATGATGTGATAATCAAAGTATCAAATACTGTAAAGTGAGTTGAAATACAGTTGTTTCCAATAAGTAATCTTGATCAGTTGATTAGTATATCTCAAAATGGAAATATACAACGTAGTTGATTTTTTGTTTTGGTTATGTACAGAAAGAAAAAGAGGGTGATTTTTTTAAAAAGTAAACTGAAAATTTAGATATTTTTCATACCTGTGATAATCACAGAGTCAAAAGCGAACTAATGCTTATGTAATGTAATAACTCAAATAGTAACTGTAAGAAAATATTTCACTGATCTTTCATTCTTTTGATGAATTTTTACTAAATAATAGTAAATTTTACAATACTACGATACTATGTAAATTAAGAGAACTTAATGATCATATATTTGAATAAATAGAAATGATTTTTTAAATTTACTAAATTAATATTATGTAAAATAATCAGTAGATTGCATTGATTTTTCTCACACTATTCTGAAAATAGTCAAAATTATTGTACTGACAATCAGCGACAACTGTTGTAATTGTCTCTGCGAATCATATCATATGACGAGAATACGGATCTATGAACTCAACTGAGAAACTCTTGTAATTGTAGATTAAACTCTTCTTCATATTTATATCAATGACCTAACTTGTTATTTGTAACAAATTTGTATAATATTATTTTTATATACACAAAAATAGTTAATTAATCAATTTTATCTGTTAGATTTGTTATTTTATGCTTCTTTTTCGATGTTTTCCAATACATTGTTGTTTTGTTGTTTTTCTCGAACTAAAAAATAATTAAGATCCATTTAGATAATTGATACAATAAAATTCATTTATTTTTAGATTTTATCATACTCATATCTGTAAAATAAATCTATTAATCTCAATATTATCTATTATTTAAATTAACATATGCAATGAGTCAACAATTTCAAGTTGGTGATTATGTGAACATTGATTTAGAATTAGAAATAGTGCAATCACTTCAACATGGTCATGGTGGTTGGACAGATAATATGTTTGAATGTTTGGGTGCAACTGGTATTGTTCAAAGTCTTGATGAAGATTATGATATTGTAGTTGTTTATCCAAGTGGAAATCGATGGACTTTAAATCCTGCTTTATTAACACGAGTTGATTTAACATCCGAACAAAAATTAGCTTTACAACGACAACAAACAACAGCTAATATGGCAAGAACAACAGCAGCTGCAGTACCACATCAAGCATTGAAAGTTAATGATATGGTTCAGATATGTAGTGATTTAGAAAAAATGAAAATCTATCAACGTGGACATGGTGAATGGGCTGAAGCTATGGTACCTGCACTTGGAAAAGTTGGTCGAGTTATTCATTTATATGCTGATGGTGACGTGAAAGTACAAGTTGGTGGTGGTTCTTGGATATTTAATCCACTTGCTGTTACGAAAGTTGATCAAACACATAGTACAGAAGGTGGCAATGAAGGTATAGATTAAATTTTATTTTTTATCGAAGCGAATATAGTGAATTATTTATTTTTAGAACGACTTAACGCAATGCTTAAAAAATTATTTGATGCACAATTAACTGGTGATATTCACGAAGAACTCGTTAAAGCAGCAGCAAATGGTAAGATATTTTTCTTTTTCTTGTTATTTATTTTATTCAATCAATTTTAGGTGATTTAAAACGAGTAGAAGATTTATTAAAACGACCGAATATTGATGTAATGATTAAGAAAAAAATATTTCCTTCGTTTTTTTACAGACTTTATTTAGGTTAACGGCATTTTTGCTGGTCATACAGCTTTACAAGCAGCAGCTCAAAATGGACATAAACAAATTATTCATTTACTTATTAAAGACAATGCTAATTTAGAAATTGAAGTAAAAGAATAATTTCAAAGGAAAAATATTTCTTATATTTGAATTTATTTTAGGATAAAGATGGTGATCGAGCTGTTCATCATGCAGCATTTGGTAATGAACCTGAAATCTTAGAATTACTTGCAAAAGCAGGTGCTGATTTAAATGTTAGAAATAAACGACGACAAACACCACTACATATTGGTAAATAAATCGTTCAAATATTTTTTTTTGTCTATTTGAAATAACATGACTAAATACAAATGAATCTACGTTCCCAACGACCTTGACATCTCTTCTTGAGAATAAAAGAAAAAGACGTAGTAGTAAGAGAATATCCTTTTTTTCTTCTTCTTCTTTCTTATTCGCTTAAAATTAATAATTAACCGACTAGTTGTCTATTTAATATAATTATAACAAAATCAAGTCAAACATTTCCTCTATATATATATCGAAAAATTAATATATTCATGAGATCATGATTAGAATACAAAGAAGAACAAATTCTATCATAAATCATATGTATTTCAGGTGTTTGTAAAGGCCACTTTGATGTATGTAAAATTCTTTTATCAAATGGTGCTCACGCTGGTATACAAGATTCTGATGGCGATACACCATTACATGATGCTATATCGAAAAGACGTGATGATTTAATTAATATTTTACTTGAAAACAATGCTGATGTTGGTACATGTAATAATAATGGTTTTAATTCAATTCATCATTCTGCTTTACGTGGCAATTCATCGTGAGTCATTAGATCTTATCTTTGTTTTCTTTTTCAATTCTTAACAACTAAGCGGTCAATCAGCAGGAAAACAGATATCACACATCTGGACAACAGTCTTCTTTCATTCTCCTAATTGCCATAAACGTGTCGATTGACCGATTGAAAAAATATATATATAAAAGAAGCTGATTATCTTTCCATATGTGTTTTTCTAGTCGTAAAAAATCATTCTACGTTGCTAAATTTTTTGGTTTATATATATATAATAAGAAATAATGAATAATAGATTTATACTTTTCGTTTTTTTATTTCTTATCTTGTGTTAATGTATACTTCGTGATGATGATGATTGAGAAAGCCCTCGGCATACTTCTATTACATTCCATAAGATTACTTTTCAATATGGTCTGTCTTAGAAGTACGAGTTGGAAACTTTCTTTCTTAGTACTTACATATTAATAAACCATTTTGAACAAAGTTATATATATATATGCATATATATATATACGTATATGTATATAAGAGTATATATGTATATATGTGTACATTGGTAAATGAGAATAAGAAATATCAACGAGTATGAGTATAGAATCGTACATTGCTCTTGTATTTATACTACTGATGATTCCTTTTTGTGCGTGTATATCTATATGCACACTCTATTCTTGTACGTAGGCATATGTAAACGCGAATAGAAGAATCAGGATAGTAGTAATGTCGAGGCCAAATATGGCCAATACAAGAAGAAAAAATACGGCGCGTAAGCATTCGCACTTCTTCTGATTGATATATATATATATATATCTATGTATATACAGAAGCAGGAAGTATTTTCGGCTGAGAAAGAGAGAGAGAGACAGGGAGAGAGAAAAAAAAGACAACAGCAATAAAAATGATGCCTTCTTTCCTTTTCTGTGATCGATAAGGACGAAAAGAAGATACCAACAACGGGAGAGAAAAAGAGAGAGATAGGAAAAGAAAATGATGAACAACCGTTGATAACTGAACAAGAATAGAAGCATGTATATACATACATATCGTTTCCAAAACGAGAATAGTTGTTTATAGAATAACATTACTGTTCAGTTTATAATATACATATAGATGATGCCGTTTCTAGCTTGACCGACATGGAGAAAAAAAAAGGAATCCCCTTGATGAGAGACAACAATCAGATCATCCATCTCTTCATTTTTCTTTTTATCTTATATTCTGCCAGCTGGTTAACATCGCGCAAGCTCATCGTCATACCTCATCAATGTTGGCAGCATGCGACCTTCCCACGTATATACACATATATATATATATCTATATACATAGAACTAATAATTCATTTTTAATTAATTCTCATCAATGATTAAAAGATCTTTGCTATGATATTATGGTCTTTCTAAATTGAGAAAAAAATAAATAAACAAAACAATCTAATATAAAAAAGAAAAAGAAAATGGAAATGGAAAATGACATCTACTTTTTTATGTTCGTTCTCAAATATATACTGACGTGAAGAGTGCGAATGTGTGCACACACGCACATAGACTTACAATAACATTTTTTCTCTTCTATTCTATCTCTTCGTTTTTGTTGATTGAACGAGTATGTGAATGAGGAAGAGCAGAAAAAAAGAAGATGACTTATTGGCTTCTTTCCTATCTATTTTTTTTGCTCCTCGTGCTAGATATAACGAAATTAGTCTCATCCTTTTTCTTTTTTTTTTGTCGTCATCGTCAATTCTCTTTATTCTGATGCGTCGTCTGTGAACATGTGTTGGTCATCTAAAAAATATTTTTATATCGTATCATAAAATAATAAATAAATTTTCATTGATATATATATGTATAAGGTAACAGATCTAGCAAAAAGATTTTTTTCTTGATATTCTTCAGCTGAATCGTATTTCTTGCTATCTGATGAATTGCTTGTTTTGTCTTTGGCGAATTATTATTATTATTGTTGTTGTTATTCCTACTCATGGTTATATCCAGAAGTGGCAAGAATGTACAGAAAAGGAAAAAAGAAAATTCTTTGCAATAAGGATTGATAATTACTTAGACAAATATATATACAAATATAAATAAATAATAATAAAAAAAAACTTAAATTATTATTTTGTTTTTCAGTGCAATTGAACTTATTCTATCTAAAATTCAGAATCGACAATGGCTTGTTGATGAAAAAAAAGATGATGGATTTACAGCTTTACATTTAGCAGCACTTAATGATCATTGTCTTGCTGCTGAATTACTTTTGACTAAGGGAAATGCATCCATTAATATACAAAATAATAGTTTACAAACTGCTCTTCATTTAGCTGTTGGTCGACAACATTTACAAATTGTTAATGTAAGAATCAAAAATGATATTTATTTCATTTGATTGTTCTTTTCTTTCCGATAGTTATTATGTAGTAAAAATGCAAATATTAATCTAGCTGACAAAGATGGTGATACATGTCTACATGAAGCTTTACGACATCATACATTATCACAATTAAAACAATTACAAGATGTTGGAGATAGTGGAAAAGTTTGTATTTATTCTAAAAGGAAATAATTATTTAAAATAATATTGATTTCTCATTAGACAATGAATATATTTACGAATATAAATGGTTATGATAAACGACCAAGTGTAGTTATTGCTTGTACATTAGTTAGTTACGGTGCAGATTTATGTATAAAAAATTTAAAAAATCAAACACCATTTGATCTATGTCCTGATCCACATTTATGTCGAATATTAACACAAAAAAACATGTAAATTAATTTCAAAACTGTTTCGTATTTCTATATTATTTACTTTTTTTTAGAGAATATAAACAAGAACATAGTAAAAATCAATTATTAACAGAAACTAGTAGTTCAGTGGAATGTCTTGTTTGTTCGGATAATAAACGAGATACATTATTTCAACCATGTTCACATATTGTTACATGTCATTCATGTGCTAGTCGAGTTAAAAAATGTTTATTATGCAAAGAAAATGTTCAAACAAGAATTAAAGTAAAAACTATAGATTTCATTTGTTTTATTCTTAAATCTTGTATTTATATAGATTGAACAATGTAAAATATGTTCTGAACGTAAGGCATCTGTTATGTATAAACCATGTGGACATCTAATTGCATGTGAAGGTAAATAGAAAAGAAATCATATCGGAAATAAAATATATTTTTCTAGAATGTGCTGGTGTGTCGACGAAATGTTTAGCATGTCGAGCATCAATTGATTCGACAGTATCATTTCATGAATTATGCTGTTCAGAAACTAATGATAGTATTTCAGTTAAACCCGAAATATCAACAACAACAGTGCCTTCGAATACTATAAGTGATGCCGTTGCATTAGCTCGTTTACAACAACAATTACAAGAAATTCGTGAACAAGTTCATTGTCCAATATGTATGGATCGATTAAAGAACATGGTTTTTTTATGTGGTCATGGTATATGTCAAAATTGTGGTGATCGTGTGCAAGAATGTCCAATATGTCGTAAACAAATCGAAAAGTCTATTATATTATATACATAAAAAGACAAAAAAACAAACAAAATAGATCTGTCTATCTAAATATGTGTAATATTTTTATTTGTTTAGTGTTTATTTTTTGTTATACATCAATGAGTAAGAAAAAAAAAAGAATCTCCGTATGTTTTGATGTCAATAATAAATTTTTTGATGAGTATATTTACGAAATTATATTTGATTAAGTCTTTTTTAGTTCAGCAAGAATTTGTTGAAATGCTGGATCACTGACGAGTTCTTGAATCTAAATTGAGTAACTCAGTTAAATTTTAATAAAACTAAAGATTATTTCAATGTTGCTATGATAAATAATTTATTTATTATTACATCTTAGCAATTATATTGATCCACTCGAAAGTTTATGATAAAGTGGAAAATATTTGTCAAGGATGATACTTAGCATATAACAATTAGAAGTACTTTTACAGTCGACTTATCAAGATAATCTCCCAATAGTTAACAATAATAAAGAATCTAACGAGATAGATGATCTCTCATGAACTTTATAGTTTCAGCATTATTCATTAAAAATCAGATTTTCTATTCCCTAGTAATAATTCAATTGAATATAAGATAGAAATTTGAGTGTGTTTACCTCAGCGTCTGGCATTTGTGATTGAATCATGTCTGTAGTTGATTGATTTGTAATCCCATCAGATAGATTTAAAATTTCAATTTGTGGTAAATATTGTTGAGTCATCGATTGAAGACTTTCTGTTGTAGTAAACGGAAATTGTTCTGTTTTTTGTATTGATGATGATTGATTTGAATCATTTGGGTAATAATGAATTACTGATGATGATGTTTGTCGTTGTTGTGGTTGTGATTGAGTTGTCAGTTGATGAAATGGCATCTGTGTTTGTTTTTGACGATGTACTGGTTGAAATGTTCCTTGTAATGGAGGTTGATTTGAAGTTTGCTGTGGAGATAATAATGGCTGTGTTTGAAATGGTATTGGTGAGTGTAGTGCTTGTTGTGGTAATGGTGAGTGTAATACTTGTTGTGGTAATGGTGAATGTGATGTTTGTTGTGGTAATGGTGAGTGTGACATTTGTTGTGGTGATGCTATCGGAGTTGATCCATTGTAAACACCATATTGACGCATGACTTGTTCAGCGATCTCAGGACGAGAAAGAAGCTGTCTTATTATTTCTTCTTGATTATTCCCATTTACATATAACGGTTGTTGTTGATTATGTGAAGGTAAAACATTCTGTTGTGGTGAAGAAACATTGTTTGAATCTTCAAATGGTAAGGATTCATATTCATGCATACTTGATGAACCACGACTCTGAAGAAAAACAAGAGAATATATGTAGAGAAAAGAAATGAATTCTTATTCATACAGATTCAACATCAAAAACACTGGGTGATATTGGTGACCATGATTGAATTGAATCTGATAGGAAAATTGAATTTAGATTTATAAACTTATATTTTATCAATTTTACTTGGACTAAATAAAGATAAACTATAAGGATCTCGACTGTCATTCTCCTGAACATCTTCATCAGTATTTCCAACATTCGCACTAAATAATATCAAATAAATAAAATAATTCTAATAAATTAAACATACTTTTCAACAAGATCTGTAACTGGTTTATATTTGGTATCATCTTTAAGTATCTGTGTTAATCGTTCATCTAATATCGTATTTATAATAAAATAAAAGACAATTACTTTTTATGATTAAACTTACGATAGTATTTACTAAATGCTCCGAATGTTATATAATGTTTACCATTTGTTTTATCATCAAAATTTGATAGAACACGTATAGCACGTGCATTCTCGGCATTAGCTGACCCCACAAATTTGCTTATATCACTTGAGAGTACAGTAGAATCAAATGTACGATTTTGCAATTTTTTTGTACGATCTAAATATTGAAATATGTTATTTTTTCTTTCAAATAAATTCAATGTTTAATATTAAACCATTATATATATCAACACGAACGGCACATGGAGGAAATTTAATTGCTCTAGTAGTGGTTGATGATGCAATAGTATTATAATCGATACGAATTGAATTAAAACGAAGTGCAATCACTGGGGAACCAGAAACAGATGATTGAACAATAGCTTCAGCTGCTCGTTCACTATTACATATGCCAAGAAAAAGACTATAGAAAAAATATTCAAGATAAGAACATTAACTAATTTGTTACAACAAAAGAAATTTACTGATCAGCATGAAACATCGCTAGAAGTGGATGTTTAGCCATAAATTCGACTTGATGTACAAAATTGACAAGAAAATCCTAAATAGAGAATTAAAATTTTCTATAAAAATATGATAAATAATGAATTATCACAATCCGAAAAGCTTAATTAATTTGTTGTTAGTACAAATGAAATTTTAATCTAAATAACTTATTCATTTACGTACCAGATAAATATCTTCTATTGATTTGTAATTACTTCTATGATCTAAAAATATTATTAATCAATTATATAATTAATCGAAAATGATTTTCTTTTACTTTTAGCTTTGGTTAATTCTTGTTCAAGATAAACATTAACACAATCACTAGGGAAAACACCAGTTCGATGAATAAAATAACGTCGAATAAAATATTGAATTGTTTCAATACTAGCTGGTTGAATCTGAATATCAAAATAAAATATAAGTCATCTTTATATTTTTTCATACTCTAGAAAATCGTTTAATATCTTCTAATATCACACGTGTTAATAATTGAGGAATTTGACTATTATGAGCACCAATACCAAATACTAATGATTCCAAAGGAATTTGAAATATCGGTGACATTTTACTATCAGCTAAATTGAGCTATAACAAATCGAATATATATATCTCAATAATAGTTTTCAAAAACTTGACTTACTTGAAGTTTAATAGCAAATTTAAATGAATGTATTAATTGAGCAAATCGAACACGTGTATCAGTTTTTGATGCTTGCTCAATAGTTATCGATGATAATTCAGCACAAAGAAATGTATGTGATCTACCACTTGCACCGATTACTAATTGATAAGGTTTCCAAGAGAGAGAACGTGGTTCTTCAAGTCTATAGTAATTCGACGATGGACATAAACTCGGTTCTAAACATAAAAAAATCAAGTGTTTATAATATAAAAATCATTGTTATCAAATACCAATATCAAAAAGTTCTATAAGATTTGGATATTGTTGCATAAAATCATATAATAGAGAAACAATAGTAACAGATATTTTAGCTGTATATGCACCAGGACCTTTTCGTTCATATATTGTCACTGGATTAACACCTGAATGTGGATGAGCAACAATCATAAATGAACTAGAATAGAGAAATAATGAAAAATATTATTCTATAAAATATTATTACCTTCGAAATATTGATTCGAATTCATTCTGAAGTGATTGACGAGCTTTTGAATCACTAGCACTTCTATTCATTAGAGATTTCAAATGTTCGGTAGTTCTAAAGAATCAAGAAAAAGGTCGTTATTTATATATCTGATTGAAATATTTAAAATAAAAGTTAGAATTTATACCTATTTTGTAAATAAATTAAATTTTTAGGATTATTCGCTTCAGCATCATTTTGATAAAAAAGACGTCGTACTTCTTGAGTAGTTTTTCGTATATTGAATTCATGTTCTCGTCTTCGAAAATCCTAAATATTATAAATATATAGAGCATATTTTGATAAAAATAATCGTACACAAGAATTAGAAGATGCTATATAATCATCGACCATTTTAAATTGCATATCAAGTCGTATGTCGGATATAAGTTTTGCAAAAGCTGGTTCGTCCTATGACAGATAAATTTAAAAATAAAAGTTAATAGTTCATCAGTATTTCTAATTACGTCTTTGATTAGATTTATTAATCGAGTTAGCATCAAACATTTTTCAACTGATGCATCAATTTCAGGTAGACTAACACGTTTATCTTCTAGCATTGCAATAAAATTTGTTTGTGTTCTTCAATGAAATAAAAGAAAATATTTTCAGTTTTTTTTCCTAAGAATTTACCCTGGACGACTTCGTTTTTCACTATCATCGATAATATCGGAAAAATTTATATCACCAACAGATTTTCGTGTTAAAAATGCTGCTATACCAATTGTTTTCTCCGAATATTCATTTGTTGCAACAAAATCATAACAATCAAGAAGACTATTAATTACATTCTAAAGAAACTTATTATCGAATTTTCAAAGTTCAAGAAAAAAAAGAATTTAACATACGGTTTGTGCTGTTGATATTACTTGTTCTAAAAATAATATTGGAATTTATAAGTTTTAAACATAGAAATACATACGTGTTGGGGCTGGTCGTTTCTTTTTTGCATTGCTCGCACTCATTACTGTTGAGTGAAAGAAAATAATAGATATATATCTGAAATAAGTATAGGAAAAATACAGCTTTTTTCAGATAATACTCTCATGAAATTTATGTTTTAGTAAAAGAACTAACGATAATTCTAATAGAATAATATTCATGCTGTTGTTGTATAACATAGACTTACATGTTGTATCTTCTTACAATAAAATATTATTTCATTGAATTTGTATTTATAAACAAGTACAAACTTCAATCAATTTAACTTCCAAGATAAGAAATATTGTATTAGAAATATTAGAAATAATCTAATAGACAAACTATATTTTCTTGATTGTTTCGTTTTGAATTTTATATTTAGGTGCTCGTTTGTTTAAATATTATCTGTGATAGATTGGATATATACTAGAGTTTAAGAACTGCTCTTTATTTAATTCTCGTAATTGATGAACTATAAAAATTCCAATAGAACAATTAATGTCAATAATTAGTTTTTAGCTTACTATAATATTGAATTTAAATTTTGAGATCAATGATCATTTCAAAATAAGTACTGATCTTCTTTCTTCCATTAATAACCAAACAATAAACCAAATTTATCCAATCGATTAATATAAATATTAACAAATAAATCCATATAACGATACATTTCTATCGTATAGAATATATAATGACGTATATTAATAGTTCTTCTATTATTGAAAAACTATATGTTTTCCAGTAGAACTTAACTAATACTATTAATTATTGGTATAGAAGATTATTAATAAAACCTTTCAAAATTGAAACCATTTGCTGTTTATATCATAGTATTATAATATTTAAAAGCACCTGCATCTTATTGAATACACTTTCAAAAAGTATATGAAATCTAAAGAAAATAATATTCAATTGATTAAATTTCATAGTAATATTATATTAAAGATGAATTGATTTTCAATTATTCATGGTTAAAGAAATACTTCATTTTATACAGTCATATATATGTATATATCGAAGTTAAGATTTATTCGATTTGTTTATATTAATTATTATATCAAATGTTCGTAACTATCTTTATTTAGATAAATAATAAAATCTAGATTCTTTCCTTCAAAGATAATGAAACAACTAAATGTTAATATATCTTAGCTCTAGACAACAATAGAATCTGAATTTCTTTTTATAGAAGATACACTGTTATAAGCTCTTAGAAACTTCATATAAATGTCTACCGCAAACTAAAGAAGATTTCGGAGTATTTTTAATACTATAAGAAGTAATACTAGTATCTCAATGTTTCATTTTAACCACAAGAATATGATCGAAATATACCTCGAGAAATTTATTTCAGTATCGTTTTAAAAGATAGAACCTCGATTTTATCATTTATCGGCGTAGAATATACAATAATGAAAAAAAGAATCCAATTTTATGTCGTAAAATTTCCTGTTAGTAGTACTTCACGTAATGATAAAATATGATTACGATATCTCTCTCTCTCTCTGTCTACATATAATATCGAATAAAAAACTCCGTTTAAAATTGTATTTAATTACACTTACATTTACAGACCCTTTCGAAGTTGTTGAGTCGATATTTAATGTTTTGAAAGATATCTTTTTTTTACTATGTTATGCGTAATTTTTTTTTTTTATTCTTTATTTGAAACTTTCTTTTTATATATTGGAGACATTACAAGGCTGTATAAAGCAAATAAATACAGAAAAAAATAAAGAGTAATGTGTTTGATAGACGTATAAGATTTTTCTTTCTTTCAATTCTTAAGAAAGAATGAATAGAAATAAGCAAAAAATCTCGTGTTTTTAGTTCTAAAATAAATAGAGAAGAAAAAAAAAGTATTTCACCACTCACTGCCATTTCCGAGAAAAGTAAAGTTAAATATGCATCATTCGTGTACATAACAAGTTATTTTATATTTTATCATTTTTCCAAGAATCTGACGATATATCTATGATAAATTATGCACCTAGAAAAAAAACAACTTTGCCTGAAGTAACCACTTGTAACTTTTTGATTGAAATTTATTTGAATTTGTATTTTATATATAAAAAAAAATATTTGATAAAATATAATATTCAATAGTTACGAGTAATACACTTGCGAATTTGTTTTTTTTTATATTTCTTCTCTAATTTTTATTCCTCGAAACGCGAGGTAATTTAATATGTCAAGATTAATTC
>CAJNOI010000076.1:316607-350827 GCA_905250115.1 Adineta steineri | reverse complement strand
TTTTATTTGTTAACACATTTTGTGTAATATCATGTGGTTGTATATAATGAGATGGTTCATCAAGATTATTATTGCTGACAGATGGAAGAATATGTTTTGGGTATTGTCGATGAACACCTCGAATGCCTTCTGCCATTTCAAAACAATTAATACCTATAAAAATGGAATAGATGAAAGATATTGTAATGATTGTGTTATGATGGAGAACTCTTATGCCAACTATCATAAAAACTTACATAAATGCAAATATAATAATCTTATAGTGAAAAAGTTCTTATCCATCAAAGATATAAAATCAACAACATGATAGCTTAAATTGTAAAATTTACACTATACAATAAACCAAATTCAGCTTTTGTTTGTATGAATATAATTAAATTCTTTGTTAAAAAGTAGATTTCGAGAGGTTATTAGTATATTCTATACTTACCAATTGGTATATGTGTAAAGCGTTCACTTCTTTTTACATCGATATCCCCATTCTGACCAAACCAATGAATAATTTTTGAATCAGATCCTTCGAGATAACGAATAAATCGGCTTGGCATTGGATCATCACCTTCACCAGTGATTAATACAAACTTATTCGTTAAATATGGATATATCTTTGAGAAAAAAGCTGAAATACTGTAAACTCTAACATAAATAATACTACCATGTGGAAGATTTGGTACAGTTAACTTGTTTTCACTTGTGGGATATTCACTTTTTTCGTTAAATCTATTTTCAGGCCAACCATAAACCCAATCAGCTAAATTTCGAAAATTTTGTGGACAGACAAATTCAGGATAATGATGGATATAATACGAGGGATCATCATAAATTATACGATTACCATTAATTTTGAATGAATAGGGGCACAACGGTGAATGAAATGGACTTATTTCAACAGGAAATATATGATTAACAAAATACCGAGCCATAGTAATAATCATAAGAATAGAAACAATTGATATAAATATGTATTTTCGACGTCGAGGACTATATATGGATTGCATTTCTAGAACAAGAGGAAATGAATAAATATTTAAAAAAGTAAGATAATTTGTATTTAGTTACAAGTGAAAGATACTTTTCTTACTTCTTCTTATTTTACATGAGATGCATTAACTTCATCCTTGTGTTTTAACTAACAGATAAATGAAATATTTTATTAATAATTAATTTTTTTGTCTAATTCTAGGTATGAAGGAAATAAAAAATTAAAAGAAATTGCTCCTTGAACTACATATTAAATTGAGAGAAAAAGAATCTGTACACGTGTTTTGAAAATAAAGAAGAAAGTGAAACTATTTGCATTATTAGATTTCTAATGGAAAAATATGATATCTTATTGTATCATTTAACTAAACTACTCCGTGTAATATAGAAGTCATTCTCTATATCGTTGCAGGACAAGAAAAAAAATGGAATGAAAACGAGACACAATATTTATTCTATTAAGCACGTGCGCCAATCCTTCTCACGTACGAGTCTATATTATAAAAACACTGCAAATAGAATCTCATACAGTTGATTTATAAAGATACTTATCTTTCTTTTTCGTTTTATATCAAGAGAAGAAAATGACATTATTTTATGATATGAAGTTTACGTCATCTTGTATATACATGTCTTTCATTCTAAAAGTCAAATATTTACAATGGTAATTCTATTTGATTTATATGCAATTATGTCGACTAGAAAGTTTCACAACTAAAAAATGCTACATTTTATCGATTGTTAACTAAATGTTGACAAAGGTATTTGTGCAAACAACGGACGCTATCGCATACAGTAAAAACAAGATTCAAACCGATCAATTCTTTCTTCATGAAAATACTAAGTATCGCCTATGGAGTTTGTGAAGAATGGTGCATTAGTTATGTAAATTTTATAATTTTATCGCAGGATATCCGATCTGCTTACCTATTCACATATTTATGTTATAACTTATACGATGAGAAAAAAAGAGAGACTTGTACAGCAAACTATTGTAATCATGAATTCATATTTTTCGACTAGTATACAAATGCCATGAGAAAGTCATGAAAAATATTCGAAAGAAATCGATATCTCGATAAAAACTTTAAATTGATCATACAAAATTTATTTTCATTTGTTCAAATAATAAAAGAATTCCGTCAACTAATTTATGGAAAAAGTTATTGTTTCAAATAAAGATATTGATATATGTAGATTAAATGTCATGAATGATTATGAATAGCCAATACAGAATGGTTTAGAATCAGAAGTGTTCAGAATTCCACGAAATGGAAATTTTGGAAAATGCTGAAATTTCTCACCACCATAACGGTTCATACAACAATTAATTGTAACGCATTTTCCGAAAACTCTATATCTAAAGGTCAATACCATTAATTACACAAGAAGCTTTCGAACTTTGCGACGTTCCTAGACACCATTATATATATACAAGATAGATAACACATGAAGTAACGGAAGAAGTTTCAAAAAATTTTATGGGACTCCCGCAATCACTGCCGATTATGATACAGTTTATCAAGTACAAGTGACGTATATCAAGCATGCAGAGAACACACAAAACTTAGAAATTTCGAGATAATCTCATATATTATTATATAAGATAATTTACGATATTATGTATAAGTAAGAAATATGAAGGATAGAAGAAAAAGAAGAAATTACGGAAATCTTAAGTTAATTTTAAATATTAGTGCATAAGACAATATACAGTGGTGTGCAAAAAAACTGTCCTTTTGGTACATAGACTTTTTTGAAGGCTGTTTCGTACATTCTTCGAGCAACTTTTCTGAAGTTATTTGTGAATGTTAAGTACTACCTTTATGAATTAAGTGAGGCTAGTGTTGATCGAAAGTTGTCATGTAGCTTTGTAAGAATGACTCATAACTCAATCACCAGTTGCATATAACCTGACCAATAAATCATGTTACATTATTGAAGTAATGACCGATGGGAAGAAGTTTAAAACTACTGTATAACGATGACCCTTACTTACAATACTTATAATAAAATTTTCAAGATCGAAGAGCCTAGCTTCGTGCCATGGTGAGACTAACAAAATGACTCGCCAGCCCTATTTGCATGAAATTACTATATGAGCGCTTGATAGCACGAGTCTCAAACTAGTTAAATTGTACTACTAGATCATTTAATCAATTGATACGAATGAAAAACGCCCAGATATCAATGAACCGAAAAGATTCTAACACGGGAAGTGTACTAAAACTCATGTATAACCTGCAAGTTTTTTAATTGCTTCCAAAGACGTACGGTTATTGTCTTGCATAAATTCACAGCGACGACAGAATTTCTAATGATTAATGTAGTTATAGAGTATAGTGTCTATGCAATATAACAACATCAAAAAGCCTTAATATGTCATACTTATATGAGAAGAACTTAAAAAAGTATATTGCCAATTATTTTTATTCTCTGCTGTATATGTAACATATATGAAGGTAAAATTTCTATAATTTATTCTTTTCTTCTACCCCACTTCTTTCTCATATGTATATTGCATTATATACTATACATGTGCAATTATCTGGGAGTTTTTGAAATTTTTTTTTGTGAAGTGCTTTTAGAATTATTTCTATTAGTTGTTGTTAATGAAGAATTGAAAGTTTTCGAATTTACTCTGGATGAAAATCTAAACAGACTCCTTCCTCGAAATACTATCTTTTGTTTCCATCATGAACGAAAAGAATTACATGTCTACGTATATCGTTAAGTCAATAAATAATATAAAGTCTTTTTTATACTTATTTTGAAGTTTAACATAAGGTAAATATTGATAAGATGTTGTAAATTTATCGATGAAAGAATAAAGGTTACACTAGTCTATTTTTATCTTCAATAAAATTTATTATGTAGAAATAAATCATTATACAACTAGAATTAAAATTACAAAATTACTGATAAATATAAATAGAATAAAACAAAAATTAATTCTGGTAAGTAACGATTAAATTAATGCTGTACTGGATTGTCTTGATGAATTTGTTGACGTTAAGAAATACGATATATATATAATTTTGTTTCGTACTTATGTAAATGCTTAAACAGGAGAGATTGTTTGTATATAATCATGTATCAAATTAGATAATATAAGTTTTCGTTTTTTCACATTTTCATTTGTTACATTCGATGAAATCGATAGAGTTTCATCGGGTTCGATTTTCACAGATATTTCAGGAAGTTTTTCTGCCAAATAATTGATTAATTTATCTGTTTCTAAGATTACTTGCTTATTCAAGCCATTAGGATTCTTAGTTAATACACTTAAATTGGATAGACTAGCTGAATAGGAAGTATATAATATTAGAAATTTAATACAAAAAAAATATAAATTTTACTTTGCATTTCGCCCAGAGAAGAGACATGTGACTGAAAGAAAGTATAGATTATTATCAACGATCCATTAAATAATAAATTAAATACTTACTGTAGCTAATTTATATTTATTTGACGATGAATTACCTAGATAAACATAAATAATGGTATATTTCATTTAGTTGATCAAAAAAGAAGAACAATCTATTCGTACTTGACAACTGTTTGGATTGATTATCAGGAATTGATCTCCTAAATAATCAGATAAAATTAATGAGATAACAAAAGAATTTTAAATTACATTGTAGACCAAAGTACAGGTATTAATGGTTTATAAGTTTGTTTTATTGGAGATGTATCTGAACTTAGACGATATAATTCGTCGTCTATATAGAACATGAAACAATTATTTTATATATTTTTCTCATGATTTTACATACCAAAATATAAACTAAAATCGAAAAAACTTCGATTTGGTATATTGGATACAATTCGAGATATTTTAGCTTTTTCTGATTTTGATTCAAAAATCATTCCACACATATCATCAACGAATGCTTTTGAATGAAAAGTTGCTTTTACCAATTCACCTACTAGATTAAAGTACACTAGTCTTTTTTTTTCTTCTTCAAACAAAAAAAACAAATATTAACCATTATGTACAATATATCGAACTGATGCTTGCTGAGTTGATTGCTGTTCTTCAAGTGTATTGAAACGTAATAATATATACATTTGTTCCCAAGTACCATTTATTTCTTCATCAATTGTATTATCACATATACCTAGAAAAAGACTGTAAATAGATTACGTTAAAAATCTAATTTGATATATAAAATTCATTGTATCATGTTACCTGTCCTCATACATCATGGAAAGATATGGATGGTCGACAAAAAATTCGATTTGACTTATTAGCTTAGCTAAGATTTCCTTTAAATAGAAAAACTTTGAAAAAAAGACGATCATAATATATGTATCTTACTTCATAGATGTCATTTGATGGAACATTTATAGTATCTTTTTGCGACTCTAAAATATAAATTTATTTTGTTAGATATCTAATTGGTTAAAATGTTTAACAACCATAGATTGCTTGTAATTGTTGAAGAATATAACGTTTAGTATGAAGTTTTGGTTCCACACCTGTAATACGTGTGTGATATCGACAGATAAAATCAGTTATAATATCCGGTGGAATTGTATGACCAAACTAGAATCAGACATACATTTAAGATTGATAATTTAGATGTATTTCATACATGTTGTGGTATCTGTTGTATTTCATAGATAAGTACTTTAGCAACATATTCAGGAAAATATTGAGCATGCGAACAAACTCCAAATGGTCGTGAAAGAAATGTTAACGTTTCTTCGATATTTAAATCGTTAATCTAATCATAAAGTTATTTATAAATGAAAGAAATGTAGATTAATAAGTGAAAATTTACAGTAATCTTCATTTGGAATTGTAATCGACAAAGTTTTGAGTTGTATAAAGGACGTGCACTTCGAGAATTTGGTTTAGTTAGTCTGATAGATTGAAGTTCAACATAATAAACTAATTTCGGTTGACCTTTTGCATCGAAAATTGTTTTGGTTTTCCATTCAAGTACCGGTTGTATTTCACCTTGTTCACCATCATGACGATCTAATGAATAGAGTGTAACATCTAAATAATAAGTTAGAATTCAAAGATTGAATAAATAAACAGGACAATAATTTTTACCAACAGTTGAAAATGTAAAATGAGCTTGAATTTTATCTGCATCCAATAAACAAATGATGCGTGAATTGAGTTTTACATTATAAGTCGATTCAGATTTTTCATATTTCGTAGCTGCAACACATTCTGGAGTAGATGGTTGAACAACAATTACGAATGAACTATATTTTATACAAAATCAATACTTTTATTGTTTTTATTACAAATTTACTTCTGTAAAAATTCTCTCCAACAAATACGCTCTTCGATTTTTACATAGTTGCTTTTAACTTCAGAAGAATTGATAAATTTAGTGAATAATTCAGTTGTACTAGAAATATTATTGATGTATTTAAAAATAATCATTAACAATATTAAATTTATTTACGCTCGTTGTAAACCTAATAGAGTAGGGCATTGCTTTGTTTCGTCAGTATCCATATGAAATAATCGTTGTTGACACTGCAAAGTCTGATAAGTTTGTATTTTGCTGTACAAATCCTCAGCTGTCTATAAAGATAAAATGTACTGTTTTGTTTTAGTTTTGCATAGGGTTCGTATGTCATACTGAAAATGGTGTTATTATGCTTGACATACGCTTCTTGAGCTCTTCGTACACGTTTGTCATATATTGAGTAAATTCATCTGGACTCTTTAAAATTATATTGAATATATAATATGATAGAACAAAGTATTATTGATTGCCGAGAAAATATCAGTGAGAACTATAACCTACGCTATATTATCATAGAGACTTCTGTAGAACTTTATTTAATTGATTTAGTTTGAAAAAGGCACTAACACGTGTCTATTATGTTTATCTTTGTCTTATTCTGGATCATTTTATTCTTCGTTCGTATATTATCAAAATAGTTGCTGTTTTTTTTCTATATAAATTATACCTTTTCACATTCTGCGATTAGTCGATTGAACATGAAACATCTTTCTACTGAATTAATATTTGCTTTCAAATTTCGTCTCTCACGGACTAGTAGATTCATCCAATTTTGTTTTTGACTGAAATAGAATATGTTTATATAATTAAGTAGAATAAATCATACACTAAAAATACCTTTGATAGTATAAATTCGAAAATGAAACATGAATCAAGCGTTTAGTAATCAAATGGAAATATAGACCGATCGTGCCGTGAACTGTTTCATTTGGTGCTACAAAATCATGATCATCTGCCATATCTCCTACCCATTGAAGATCTTGATTGTTCGCATGTTTCGTTTTTATTATAGAACCTAACGCTATTAACAAAAACTACTATATAGAGCATTAAAATTCTCTAAAGAAACAAGGTACCTGTTCTTTTGCTTGCCCGTCGAGTAACTTTGCTATCTGTAGACATGATATTTTGAAAAAAAACTGTATCAAATAATGTTTTTAAAATAAATGCTGCTGAATGTACATCTAATTGTTCTAAAAATATTATGCTTATGTTTTGTATCTTTAAATGTTGTTTTTCGTTTATATATAGAGAGAGAGAACGCGTAAAAGGCAAATAATCATTCATGAACAAACAAAGAATTTCGGCGAATGCTTTTCTTTCGTTCTTACTATTGCACCTTTCGTCGAAGTCACTTCTACGCGTGCATTATTATTTAGAAGAAACCTTGAGTATCTATTCATTATTATAATCATACTGGCATGCAACACTGAAGTAAATGTAAATATTTTTATATTTTATAATAATATTGTAATGATGTTTTCTTTCCACGAAAGAAATTACGTAATATGCTGTAAAATTTGCTAATAAGTACTTGTATTATATATTCTGTTCTTTACTTCAGTGTAAGTAAGATTATAGTATATGAGAGATTGAAGTAAATTTTCGAGAAAGAAATGTCAGAAATGGCTTTTCTTTTTGTTCTACTTGCTCTGAGGCAGTATGTTCATTTTTTTTTGATAGATATTGCAAACCAAATGGATATGTATTTTTTCGAACGGCACTAATTTTATTAGATCTATCAAATAACAATGGCACAGAACTTTTCAGTATCTATTAAAGTATTTTCATTTCAATCCCTTATACTATCTCAAAAACAAGTGCAAAATAGATTTATCAGCAGAATTTTTAAAAGCTCTCTTCGCACGTAATAAAATTTATGATTAAATTTTTCCGCGAATGCACATACTAATAAAGTAGATAGTTGTATACCGTTAAAAAAGGCATTGGCAAGCTTGAACTTTGTATTCTTTCTGCGAACTTTGACCTACTTTCAAGAATCTCTGAAAGAATGTTTTTAAAATAGCGATGTGTTATATATGTCTATATAAGCATAGTGTTTCTTTTCGACGAAACTCGAAGATTACAGCAGGTATAGATACCAGTATCCGCGAAAGTCGAGCATCGAACCTCGTAGAAATCTACTGTTTCTAATATGCCACAAAAGTGACTAAAAGATATACAAATCATATAAGAAATAGACCGATTATGCATTTAGATCTGATGACAATCAATAGTTTATTCGTGCATTTAATTTAAATTTTCGATTCTTTTATATCAAATAGAGGTCGAATCCTTTATTATATTTAAATGTAAAACTTGACCAAGAATCTCTTTTTACGAGTAGAAGTAAAACCATCTTGAGCCTGTGGATATGGGTACTGTATTCACTTAACACCCACACCCACAGTAAAAACTATATCATTCGATAGCATAATTTATATTTTACCTAATCAAATCAAAATTACAAATATTCTACAATAAATAAAAAATATTAAATCGAACGAAATTATTCAATATAACTTATATTGTTTGATACATTTTATTCCGATCGTATAGTTTTAGCTCGCCAACATCGATTTCTTTGTATGTCTTTTTTATTCAAAGCATATCGAGATTTTTTTATTATTATCTCACGCCAATAAGCATTTCTTAGTTTTTCATATTGATATACAGATGGTTGTTGAGCTTTTTTCATTGCTATTTCATGAAGTTTATTTCGAAGAAATTCTTCATTCACTTCACTCCAATTCTTGATAATAATAATTGGTAGATTCGTATATAATGAATCAAGTGTTGAATGCCAAACAATAGGAATAATATCAAGATACAAAGCTTCCCATGTTCGATGACAATCAAGTCCACCACCACGAGGAGATAACCATAATGGATACTGCCGATTTCGTCTATAAATAGTAGGTAAGCTTGAAATATTCACTCCATGAGGCTTGTCATAACAAATAGCAAATGAACTTTGTCTATGTTTACACAAATCTTTCCATAGTTTTTTTCGTACACCAGTTGGATCATTATTAGGATAAAAATTAATAAGAACTATTTTGTCTAATTGAATATTATTTGTTAACACACTTTGTGTAACATCAAGTGGTTGTGTGTAATGACATGGTTCATCAAGATTATTTTTGCGGACAGATGGAAGAATATGTTTTGGATATTGTCGATGAACATCTCGAATACCTTCTGCCATTTCAAAACAATTAATACCTAGAAAATAGAAGATGTGAAAGATGTTGCAATGATTATATTATTTGTAAGAAATAATGAGTCTATTAAGAAGTTATATACTTTTAGTTTTTAGTTTTTTTTTAAGGGGTTCTTTATAATTCTAGTCACATCAAACCTATTAATCTTACCAATTGGTATATGTGTAAAGCGTTCACTTCTTTTTGCATCAATATCTCCATTTTGACCGAACCAATGAATAATTTTTGAATCAGGTTCTTCGAGATAATGGTGAAATCGACTTGGCATTGAATAATCACCTTCACCAGTGATTAGTACAAACGTATACGTTAAATATGGATATATCTTTGAGAAAAAAGATGAAATATTGTAGACTCTAACATAGATAATACTACCATGTGGAAGATTTGGTACAGTTAACTTCTTTTTTTCGCTTATAGGACATTCAAGTTCTTCGTTAAATCTATCTTCAGGCCAGCCATAAACCCAATCAGCTAGATTTCGAAAATTTTGTGGACATATAAATTCAGGATAATGATGAATATAATACGAGGGATCATCATAAACTATATAACTACTATTGATTGTGAATGAATAGGGGCACAATGGTAAATAGCTTGAGCTTATTTTAATAGTAGATCTATGATTAAGAAAATATCGAACCATAGTAATAATTATAAGAATAGTAACAGTTGTCATAAATATATATTTTAGATGTCGATGGCTATATATGGATTGCATTTCTAGAAGGAAGGAAATGAATAAATATTTAAAACTGTAAGATAATTTGTTTTTAGTTGCAAGTGAGAAATATTTATCTTACTTCATCTTATTTTACATGAGATGCATTAACTTTATTCTTTTGTTTTAACTAACAGATAAATGAAATATTTTATTAATAATTAATTCTTTTGTCTAATTCTAGGTATGAAGGAAATAAAAAATTAAAACGAATGGCTGCTTGAACTACATGTTCGATTGAGAAAAAAAAGTCTGTAAGGGTATTCTGTAAATAAAGAAGAAAGTGAAACTATTTGCATTATTAAATTTCTAATGAAGAAACATGATATCTTATTGTATCATTGAACAAAACTACTTGGTAGTATAGAAGTTGTTCCCTATATCGTTTCAGTACAAGAACAAAATGGAATGAAAAAGAGACTCAATATTCATTCTATGAAGCACGTATCACAATTCGCGTCATGCACGATACTATATTATAAAAAAGCTACAATTTATTTGCTAAGTTAAATTATTTGAATGTTAAGTAGACTTTTGCTAAGTAAAATTTATATTCGCTCAGCAAATAATTTAAATCTAAGTAGAATAATTAGACGCTAAGTAAATATAGAATTTCTCGCTAAGTTAATAAATTAAAATCAAAGTAAAAAACTACATTTAATCGGTAAAAAAATTTCACTGTTAAGTAATTTATTATAAAGACAAAGTAATTCTAATATGTCAAATCAAAGTTTCTATATTTCTATGATGACGTCTATACTTTTCCACACCCACACCCATATATCATATATAGTGAGATCCATCGTCTTCTTCTTGAGGGGTGGTTATGAATACTGTATTCACCCAACACCCACACCCACACCCAACCTAAAATATCTATCTCAATAGCCTAATTTTATTTCCTATGTAAATAAATGCATTTAGTATACAGTTCGTGATTATTTTTATTTTTTAATTTATTAGAATTTGTTAGTATACTTTTATAGTTAGTTAAAAAAACACATAACTGTTCATGTTATTTTTTAATCAAATATGTTAATCTGTTCGTTTGTTTTTTTTCCGTCTGAATCATGCTGTTTTTAAACATTATTCATAGCCATTTGTGGTGTTTTATTTGATAACGTATTTCTAGTATTATTAATACCAGTAGATCCATTCAAATTTATCTTTCCAATATCATTCGCTAATAAATCATTATCATTATAATTTCCATTTGTTGCTGTTGTTAAATGTGTTTCATCATCATTTCTACCAAATATTTGTGTAAATAATGTATCAAAACGTGATATTAATGCTGCACCTAAGCAAATATATTGCATAGAATTTTTTATTGCTATTCGTTTAACTGATATTGACCATGTATTCATTTCAATACCAAAATTATTCGAACCAATAAGCCATTTATCATCTTCCCAATCAACATAAATAATTTCCTCTTCGACTTGACCATCAGGCATAAAACGATATAAACTAAATTGATGATTTTTATCTGTTACATTATCGTCTAATGACGCTGTAAAAAGATCTTTACTAAATTTAACAATACCCCAATCACCACTATGATCTTTAATAATAAGTGCTTCTTCTTTTTCAGGTTCAAATGTTATTATAGAATTATCATGATTAGGAGAAACTTGATTAGGTAATGGTAACTGCGACCAATTAAGTGAATGACATGATGCGAATATAGCACTATTAAATGTTGCTGTAAATATATCGATCTCATTGAGAATTGTATGACGAATATTGAGTAAAGTCGGTTGATCTTGATGTACTGGTAGAATACTATGTAATGCCTGTCTAACTGTAACATTTTCAAGATTGAATAGAAATGAGGTGCCCAATTGTGTTAAATAATTAGTATCAAGTGTCGCTTCTTCATATTGAGATGCATCATATCGAACAATTACAGTATTTATGTCCATAGCTGAAATACCAATTGTCAATCTATTAAAAGAAAAAGAAAGTGATTTTCAATTCTTAAAATTTAAGTTCTTATCGAAATCGATTATTTCACACTATTCGAATAGAATCATAGTAAAATGACTACTCCTTGATTTAGAAGTTTTAAGTTTAACTTATATGTAATAACATAGTTAATACATTTTAAGATATATGACTCGGAAGCATATTTGTATCCATTGAAATAAATCATACCTTTTCGCAGTTGGTACCATTTGTCGAAGAACAGAATATTGATCAATAGGTTTATTGAATAGAAAATAAAGTCCACCTGATTCCTCTTCACCTCCTGCATTATTGTTTGCTTTAACAGGTTGATTGAATTGAGTAATAGGAAGAAGTTTGTCAGCTGGTATTTCAAATTCTTCTAATGTACTAAAATAATTCATTGGCCAATAACCAGCTTTTTGTTGAATTTTAAGTGAAAGTTGTGCTGTTAAATCAGTGTAATCAGCTTCAAAATGTGCTTCAATATATCCTGATGAACCTCGAGCAAAAAGTTCTTGTTCAGATGAATTAATTTGTGCGAAAATTTGATCCGGTAATGGTTCACCAACTACTGAATGATCATGAAGAGATACAATTGTACTAACTCTATTATCATTGTCTTTTCTTGTAACACCTGTTGCTGCAGACTTATTATCAAGAAATTGTACATACATTGTATATCGTTGACATTCAAGGAGAAAATTAAAATCCGTAACAAATTGATAAAAATCTTTTGATGTCTTTCCCCGATACATACAGCCATTTTTTGGTAAACGATCACCATAC
This sequence comes from Adineta steineri, assembly GCA_905250115.1. NCBI lineage: Eukaryota > Metazoa > Rotifera > Eurotatoria > Adinetida > Adinetidae > Adineta > Adineta steineri. The sequence goes on along the minus strand of CAJNOI010000076.1, from coordinate 337,889 downwards.
AATTCAAACCATTTATGACGAGTTTCATGATCTGATGTCGATAATTTTGAATTCGATGTACGATCTTGTACAGTATCATCATGATGAAGAACATGTTGAAGATTTGCAATCATATCACGACGATAAGCTTCAGGAAATAATTGATGTGTATGCCAAATAATATCAATATCATACATTGGTACAACATATAATTGTGGATTAAGACGTTTTAAATAGATAAATTTTTTATAACGTTTTACCGCTTCATCAAGAAATTCGGAATCTTTATAATGGCCAAGTGCAACATTATAATAAAAATCTGCTTGTCTTTCAACAGCTTGACTTAAAGCATATTTTATTTTACTCGTATATGGTGGTATAACTTGAATATTACTTGAATAATCTAATTCATATGGCATTGTACGATTATATTTTTTCATCCATAATTGTTCACTAAATTGTAAAAGTTGTGGTGTACGTGGACGTACACGATTTGATAAAATACGTCCAAATAAACGTTCACAATCACTTGCATATGCTGTTGGTGCTAACATATGTGAATGCCAGACAAACAGGATATCAAGTGGTGGAATAACATCTGATTCCATAGTTTCAGCTAAAAATGGTAACCAAAATGTTTCATAACGATAGACAGCATATTCACGTGATTGTTTTTTAAGATATTCCGGATGATCATAGAATTCTTTTAAATAGGCAATATGATCGAGAGCAGCTTGTTTAAGATTTTCACTAATTATTATTTGAGTTGGATGACTTATAGAAGGATTGAAAGGAGATTGAGTTGTTGCGACTGGTGGTAATGTTGTAGCCATGGTTAGTTGGTGAATGAAGAAAAAAAGGTAAAAAGAAAAGATATACGGTTAAAACATGAATATTCAAGGAAGAACGCGAACGAAAAAAAAAATATCAGATAGTTACGCCTGATTAAACATCATCAACGAGCATAACTCAATAGATGTGAAGAATATGATATAATTTCTCTACAAAGAAATATCAGGTTTTTTCTTTTCAAAGGAGGCAAAATATAGAATTAATATTCCTTTACTTTCTTCAGAAATTTATATTTTAAAATAAATCTTTAAATTAATCGGACTTATCTTCAAAAAACCAAATCTGAATTTTTCATGATCTGTACAATCAACAAGTGACATCTATTTCAATTGCTTTATTACCTTACCAATGATAAACATTTGATTAATTCAACATATATGGATTATATTATTTCAATTATTATTAATACAAAATTTTTTCTTTCATATGTACATAAAGTTCATTGAGTTCAGTATGATTTAGTAATATGTTTGTAGTCTCGCGAATTTGCACTTTACTATCAAAGCAAAAGTGTAATAAATTATTTCACTCCAGCTCTATTTTAACTTCAAACTTTTCTTTCTATAATCAATTTATTCCTAGAACAAAATTTCTTTCATCATTTACACGAACTAATTCTGTAATGACAACAGAAGCAAATAAAAAAAATCATAAAGATTGGTGGCATCATTCAGTTGTTTATCAAGTTTATCCACGTTCATTCTATGATTCAAATGGTGATGGTATTGGTGATATTCATGGTATAACAATGAAACTTGATTATTTAAGAAAATTAGGTGCTGATATTATCTGGTTAAGGTTAGCGAAGCGATTGTTTTGTTTTTAAATTTTATAAGCTTTATTTTAGTCCGATTTATGATTCGCCTAATTATGATAATGGTTATGATATACGTGATTATACAAAAATAATGACTGAATTTGGTACAATGGATGATTTTGATCTTTTATTAAAAGAAATGAAAAAACGTCAATTAAAATTAGTTATGGATCTTGTTGTTAATCATACAAGTGATGAACATCCATGGTTTATTGAATCAAAAAAAAGTAAAGATAATCCATATAGAAATTTTTATCATTGGCAATCTGGTAAAGATGGACAACCACCAAATAAATGGCGTGCTTGTTTTGGTGGTTCATGTTGGGTAAAATGATAAAACTTTTCTTGGTTTTTAAATTAAATATTCTTATTCGATTTTCTTAGACATATGATATTATTACTGGTGAATATTATTTACATACCTTTACAGAAAAACAACCGGATCTTAATTGGGAAAATCCATTAGTACGTGAAGAAGTTTATAAAATTATGCGTTATTGGCTTGATAAAGGTGTTGATGGATTTCGAATGGATGTTATTAATTTCATTTCGAAAGCACCTGGTTATCCTGAAGGTAAACCAACTGATGATCCTCAATATACCGATGGTACACCCTATTTTATTAATGGACCACATGTACATGAACATCTTCAAGAAATGAATGAAAAAGTTTTAAGACATTATAATGTTGTTACAGTTGGAGAATGTCCAGGTAAAATAAAAGATAGTTTTTTGCAAATTTTATTTATATTTAATCAATTATAATAGGTGCTCGTTTACATGATGCAGAATTATTTAGTGCTCCAGAACGAAATGAAGTAAATATGATATTTACATTTGAACATATGGATTTAGATGGTGGTAAATGGACACCGAAATTACTTGATTTACGAGCATTAAAACGTTTTTTTACATCATGGCAAAAAGGTTTATATAAAAAAGGATGGAATAGTTTATATTGGAATAATCATGATCAACCTCGAATTGTTTCACGATGGGGAAATGATTCCGATCAATATAGAGTTTTATCAGCAAAAATGCTTGGAACTTGTTTACATTTTCTTTGTGGTACACCTTATATTTATCAAGGAGAAGAAATTGGTAAGTAGATTATTTTGATTTTATCTATCTGTAATGAATTTATTTAGGTATGACAAATGTTCGTTTTCCAACATTAGCTGATTATCGTGATATTGAAACAACAAATTTTCATCGTGATGCCATTGCTCAAGGTTTATCCACAGAAGAACTCATGTCTGCTATTTATGCTAAATCACGTGATAATGCTCGTACACCAATTCAATGGTCTGGTCAATTACCACATGGTGGTTTTAGTACTGGCGCAGTTAATGTTACACCATGGATTAATGTTAATCCAAATTATACAGATATTAATGTTGAACAAGCATTAAATGATCCACAATCAATATTTTATTATTATCAAAAACTTGTTGAATTACGTCGACAAATGCCAATTATTGTCAATGGTAAATATGATATATTACATGAAGAAAATACACATATATTTATGTATAAACGTTACAATGATGAAGGTCAAGAATTAATTATTGCATGTAACTTTAGTTCAGAATCTATTAAAATAGATGATCCTCAACTTTTACAACGATTAAATAATCATAAACGAGTATTAATTAACAATTATGAACATGATAAAAAATCTGATTGGCTTGATTTTCGTCCTTATGAAGCATGGGCACTTGAAATATCATAAACAAAAACAAAGTGAAAAATTTTATTTTAGTCAAGCATTGGATATAATTAGAAAACTTGACATTTTTTTCTTTTTTTTTCGAAATTTTCTTTTAATCTTATATTGATTTTTACAAAATAAAGAAGTTTTTATGGGACCGAATCAATAGTTGCAATTCGTGGTGCAGTTGATATTCGTTGTCGTTGTAAATAACAGAATGCAAAGAAAACTTTAAAACATTCTGTTCGACTATTTTGAAATGGTAAAACAAATGCAACAAAATTCAATGTTGAAGCAAGTAATTCATTAAATGATAATAAATAATATAAAGCTGTATAAAAATTTAATTCAATTGGAGTAATTAAATTTAATAATAAAAGCATACGTAATGGAAATGTTGTTGTTACTTGTAATACAGCAATAGCAACAAGTATAATACTTGTATCATAAATTGATGTTGTTGGTTGTTGTAGTTGATTTGATCTTAAATATTTTTGATGTCGTTTATGACGTTTAAGTCCAATAATAATTAATATAATCGATATTGTTGTTAATGAACAAGGTATTAATGAAAATAAAATTATATCAGCTATAGCATATAATTTATAATTAAATATTAGTTTATAATGATAGATGTGAAATACATTGGAATAAAAACATCTTGAAAAATCCATTGATGCAAAATAATCTGGTATTAAATAGAAATGTGTTACAATTAACATAGTTATTATATTTATAAATTCTTCTATGATTGCATTACGCATACTTGTGATATATCTTGCACGAAATGGTGACCATAATATAATACAACGTTCAATAGATAGAAGAACAATTGTAACAATTGATAAATGAGAAAAATAATTTTGAAGAAAAAATGCAAAATTACATCGAGTATATTTATATCTAAATTTGATTTTTTTAATATTTATGTCTTTTTTAATTGAAATTTTCTTACTTTGGCATAAAGAATGATAATGGTGGAAACCAATAAAATAATCTTTCTATTATACGACAACCATCGTAAACAGCTAGACAACGAATATGAAGACCGAATGATGTTGTTCGATAAAGTGGAGAAAAATGAACAAGAAGAAAAGTAACTATACTAAAAGCAATTCTTGATAATTGTAAAATTGGTGTCAGTGCATCTGTCACTAATCGCATTGTATTTAAAAATGATTCCGATAGTATTATTTGACTACTTGAATTAGTTATATTACTCATATTCAAATCCATTTTTGATTGTAAGAAAAAATCAAAAATAACTATTATATATAATTTTCTTTTTTCTATTTTTTTCCGATTCCGCAATTAACACAACAATGATTATTTTTCTCTTTTTTCCTTTAATCGACCTTGAATATTATTATTATTTTATTTTTATCATGAAAAACAAAACAAAACAAAAAAAAAAGAACATTATTTCTCGATAATAGAGTTACGTCGTTCACATCGATGACCTTGCCAACCTTGACGACAAGTACATCGATAAAAACCTGTGCATCGTCCTCCATGTAAACAAGGAAATGGACAAAATGCTAGAAAAAAGAAACGTGTTTTGTTAACTATTTTAAAAAACTAAATCTTACCATTTTGACATTGATTTGTACATACACATTTTCCATCTAAACATATTTCATTTGATTTACATGAATTATTACATTGATCACATGAACTTGTTTTACAAATACATCTTCCATTAATACATTGTTCATGTGGATGACAACCATCTCGTTTTGTACCACACATACATATATCTGATTGACAAATTTCGCCTTTACCACATTTTCCTCGAGAACCACAACTACAAGATAGATTACGACAACGTTCTCCCATTTCACAAATTTCATAACATGGTCGATCATTTTCACATAATCCTAATTAATAAAAAACAATGTAATTAATCGTCAAAAAAAATCTATTAAACAAACCTCTATAACAACCACAACGACCATCAACACATACTTGTCCATGTCGACAAATTACTGGACAATGAGGTGTAGAAAATGGTATACAATGTTGATTAATACATTGTGTCTCAGATGGGCATGGTGGATTGCATTGATCACCATGTTTTTCTATATCTATATTCGACCAAGTACATTGTCCATCAATACATACTTCATCTTCATCACAAGGAGGATCACAAACAAGTGGATCTAATATGGTTTGTAGTTGTCGTAAGCAAACACCTACTTTCTTGTCGCATAATTCACAATCAGTTGTACATGGATTATCTATTATAAATTATATTAAACAGTAAAAAAAACTTGGTTTTTCTTCTTCTTACATTTACAAATCGGTGGTAATGGATACCATTCTGATGGTACCATACAAAATGCTCGACTAGCACCAATCATTTCATAAGCATAATCACATTCATATTCAACAGATGAACCAACTTCATAATCAGATACACGATAAATTCCACCTTGAATTGATGCTGGTTCCGAACAACCTAATTAATATTTTTCTTGATAATATTTTCAAAGAAAAACGTTTTTTTTTCTTCTTACCTGAACAAAACGATGAACTTTTTAATTTACTTGTATCAATTGATATTTGATTTGATACTTGTGACCAAGTAAAAATATCTCCATTTTGTTTTCGACAATCACGATAACTAACAAGTAATTGTTGTTCAGATATAATTTCTTTCCAAATTTCTATACGTGTTATAAGACCATTAAATAATTGATGAAATAGAATTAATTTTGTCACATCTAATTAGATGTTAAAAAAAAAGGTCGAAATGATCATTTATACATGGCTTATCATTGGGCTTACTTGCTTTCGAAATCGAGGCTATTTACTCTCAAATCAATTGATTGTTGACGTGCACCATCAATATATAAATTTGATTGTTGATTTTTATTTGAATATGTCCATGTAAAATGTTTCCATTTTTCAATTGGAATATTTATTGAAGTTGTTATTGTCGATTTTGTTTGATTTCGAAGTGTATGATGAATAACTAATCTGTTTTATAATAATAATTTTTTATTATTATTATTATGTATTAAAGTTTGAAGAGAAATTATCGTACCTGCCTTGTTGAATAACTATTGCAAATAGAATACGATCATTACTTTCTTTTAAAGAGATTAAATTAGTTTTTGTATTATTTTCCAAATAGAACCAAAAGATAATAGTAAATTTAAATGAATTAAATGGTGTTAAAATGATTCCAGTATCATTATTATTGATTTTTAATGCATAGTTTGAGTAATCTGTTAGAAAATCAAAAATATTAATCGTATAAAATCAATCTAAAATTTACCAAGATATTTTGGAGTCGTTGTTGTAGTATAAGTTGATGTTGAACTTGTAGATAAATGAGTTGTTGTCTCTGGACCGGCTTAAAAAAGAAAAAAAATATGATAAATTTTGCTATTTTTTAATAAGATATTTACCAATACAAAATTGTTCATAACCTGTCCATCTACCCATACTTAAACATTCACGAATACGTGGACCAATTAATCGATAACCTGTATCATTGCATTTAACTTGGCATTGAGTACCAAATCGAAGTTGAGTATTATTTTGTTTAGGTAAACATTCTTGAATTATTCGAGAATGAACTTTCAATTGAGGACAACGAATTTCTAAAAAAAGAAGAAGAAGTGTGTCCTTATATTGATTTCAATTATTTAATTTACCTTCGCATTTAGGTTGACGTCCAGTCCATGTTCCATCTTGACGACATTCACGAAAACTGTCTCCATTCACAAGACGATAGCCAGTTAAACATCCAAGACCGCATAATGAACCTGGTGTATGTTTACAATAACCCGAAAAGAAAAAACCATGTTTAGGCAATTCCATAACAGGACATAATTTTATCTAAATTTTCAAAACAATACAATATAATAAAATTAAGTTAAAAGATTTCGAAAATTTACCCGTCGGGCAGCATCAGTAGTTGAAATTTTCAATGTAAAAAATATAAACGTAAATATTATTAAAGATCGACTTCGATATTTTGCTTTTGACCACCACATAATAGTCAAACGTTGTTATACATACAATGTTAATCTAGACAAACGAGAGGAGAGGAAAAGAAAAGATAAGACTTATATATAACACATTAAATATGTTAAATGATGCAAACGCCTGTTTATTGTCTCTCATTGAACATCTGTTTACAGAAAGGATACAGACATGAATCGTTACGTGATCGATATCATCAAAAAAGAAGAATAAGCTTAATTAATGATCGTTTATAATATGTGAAAGATAATTTGTTCGTATATACAAATCATTGACCTGAAAATGGAAAGTACAATGTAGTAATTATTAGATTAAGTAGGCGGTAATATTCTGCCGAGAATGTCATTGTACCCAAATTAAATAAAAGACCTTCTGCAACCGAAATGTTGATGACCTTAAAAAGTACGTTTAACTGTTTCTTTACATTGAGAAAAAGATTTGTAAATAATTTTTACATAACATTTTTTAACAAAGGTTATCAAGTCTATTTAATATATACATTTAGATTTTACTAATAAATATTGTCTAAATAAACTCTATGAGAATCAGTTAATAAATGATTTGTTCATATTGAAATGAATTTATTAGCGATATAAAAATTGTTAAAAAAAAACAACATTTTGTAATAAAATAAAACTATTAATAATTTATATGCTTTTACATTCCTTGTTGAATTCCGTGAACGACTTTTTCAATAATTATTTTCATAGTTTCCATAGAAGTATGAAAATCCGGCTCGACAGAATCTATTGCAGCACATGATTTGAACAATTGATATCCTGAATTTTGCATAAAATAGAAGTTTGTATTGTCTGGAATACTAAATTTTCTACGATTAAAACTCATTGCATGCCCTGGTGCATTCGTCCAAACGAGCGAAATTTGTTTGATTGGTATTCTAAATTCACGAAATTTTTCTAATTCTTGTAAATGACTTATTAAGTCGTTCCAATCTGGAGCTTCTTCTATATCTGTACCATCGGATATGACTACAAGCGCAGCAAAATGACTAATTCCACATAAATTACATAAAGAATCTATTATTACATATACATCTTCACCATCAATATTTCTTAAAGGATCAAGAAATACAAGAGTATGTTGACTATCAATTAAGAAAGAATATCGATCAAAGATAAATTTTTGTTTTAAACGAGGAGAATTTATAATTATTTCTTTTCGATCAGGTATAATTTTTGTTTGTGGAAAACGATGACGATATGCAGATCTATTTGCAAAAAAATTTGCAACATAATGAATAAATGTTGTTTTACCTAAATGAAAATGATTTTATAGGATTATTTTGAAAAATCTATTGTTCGTTTTACAAACCCGCTCCTTTTTCACCAGCAACTAACACATAATATTCACCATTTGTATTAGTAGTAGGATTCGTAGTAGTTGATAATTGAGATATCTTGATGACTGTTTTCCAATCTATATCTTGTGTTTCCATCGTAAGAGCAGTTGGATATCTTACAGGTTGATGAATATCATCTCGTAAATTTTGTAATAATTTCATCCATCGACTAAGATCACGTTCAACAAAATTTTCTGTATGTTGTTGTTCTTCTAATTCTTTCGCTACAAATAGAAGTCGTTCAGTAAGAGAATTATTCACCCGTGTTTGATCAAATGATTGTTTAACTGAAGTACGAACATCATCAGCAACATGACGACATGAATTAATCGTTCGATCTTCCCATTCATGAATTTGTCGTAATAGATTTTGAGCATCTTCATTATCTAATTGATTTCGAACTGAATGATCAATTCTTATTTTAAGATCTTGAAGAATTTCATCGTGTTGATCAACAATAATATTAAGATTTTTTGATAGTTGATTTCGATGTTCATTAAAATGTTTATTACAAAAATGATGATAACATCCATGACATGATGTAATAGCTACTGTTTTCTTTGGTGCACATGAACAACACAATTTATCATCAAAGTCTTTTGTTGTACCAGCAGCCATTCGAGAAAATTATATATCTTGTATAAATTAAATAATCTTACTTTTTCGTTAATATCATACGCATCGTATAAAAGAAAAAATCTATTAATATAAAGAAGAATAAATGCAAAAGTAAAGATGAAATTTTTTTATTTCAATTATATCTATTCTACGAATCAATATTTCATCGTTCAGTGTAAGATTTGGTATCAAATAGATATAATTAATTCTTAGAATATTTCGAACAAGACGAATTGTATCGTTATGTAAAATTTCTGAATCATTCTCCTAATAAAATGTAAATATGTACTGGTATTTATTAACTGTTAAGGAAAAGAGTTTACGGGGTCAACAAGTTAATCGTTATTACTAGGAGAATACTATTTCTGATCAATAAAATATTGTTTTCTGAAACTTTCATGAAAGTTTTTTATGGATTAATTAGCATCTTATTGATGCATTAACCAATGAATGACATTATTTGGTCCTTTGCCTAAATTTGTATCAAAAATACATGAATGCACTCGGAAGTTGTTTTCTCATTCTCATAAATACTCACATTCGGAAGGGAGAACGAGAGTGCAAGGAATACCTTTGATCAATTTTGCATTACTAAATAAACAAAAGTATTTTGTTTTATTGCTTGGTCTCTAAAATATATGATTTACGAAAAAATTGATAATTTTAACAAGATTGGGTTTTTCTTTTACCTGAATGACAAGACACATTTTGTATGTAATGCAGCCTAGAAATGTATGATTAAGTAAATGTCTATATGTTTATTTTATTATCTCTGCTCTTAGTTTATATGTTAAAGTACCCAACTATTACTTCATCACTACAGCTATCGTGATATTACATAGAAAACGACATCACATACAAGAAACCAAGGAAAGTATATTGGCAGAACAAAAGAAAAGAGCATAGTAGTAGGAGAGCACAATCGCGACTGTGACGAATGTGTCCTTCATTTCTTCATGCATTGGAGACAAGGCCAGAACCTTGCCTCACTACTTACCGAGAAGTAATATATAGTGGAAGTATTCGTTTATAACACATGGAAGACATGCTGTACGATATATATCGACGAAAACGTCTAGCAATGACCTCATCTGAATGCATTTCAAACGTCTACAATTAGTTTATTACATACGAGACGATATGAAAGTCTCACAATGACTGGTAGAAAATAAAATTAGAATACGAAACATCATTCTTTTAAGTTATCACATATTTTAGCATATAAGAAGTTGAATAAAAGTTAAAAAGACGATATAAAATATAAAAATTAAATTTTCAATTGACTGAAATGTCGGTTAAGTTTATTAAATTGTTCGTTTAAGCTCAATAAAACATTCAAAAGAATAATAAACTTGATACATGATAAAAAATACGAATTAAGCTCAATATCACTACTATTTGTACAAAAACTCTTTGTTTTGCATTAAATTTCAATTGGTTTTGGATTTGGTTTTCGAATGTGACGCATATTAGCACCGGGTTCACTAGAATAAACGAAAATACAATTTTATTTTCTTATCAAAAAACAAAAGTCTTTATTCTACCTTGGTTTAAATGGCGCACGTGAACCATATGGCTTAGATATTTGAATTTCTGCATCATCACTTGGAGCATAAGCTTGAGGACGTGGTTGAGCATGTGTCATTACGCCGCCTGGTAACAAATGATGTTCAGTTTCACGTTCTTGCTATAAAAAAAACATCAATGAATAAATAGGAAAACTAAAAATATAAACGAACATCTTCACGAATTCTTCGTTCCATTTTTCGTCTATATTCAATTTCATTTGTACGTTGCCACTCTTGTTCAAGTTCTTCACTTGGAGGTTCTCCCTAAAAAAATAAAATAAATTTCACTCTAAATAAAAAAAACTAAACGAACTTGTTCCATTCGTGCATAAAATTGTTGTAGTTCAACATCTTTGACATTTTTTTCTTGTTGTAATTTTAATGCATCCGATTGATGTATAGTTAATTCAGATAAAGTTGCCATCATTTTACGTGTGATATCTTTAATTTTACTTTGTAAATCATTGACTTTTTTTGCTAATGCTAATGTATCATCTTTTCCAGCATCAGCTTTTGTTGATAAACGTTCAATTAATCGATGGACTTGTTCAAGAATAAGATCTTTTTCAAGTGATTGTTCTTCTTTTATTGATAAACGTTGTTCAAGCTAAAGAAAATTGATTAGAAATGATTATTTTCAAAAAGAAATCAATTACTTGTTCAAGTTTTTTCATGATCGATGCAGGTGATTCATCAACACCATCAAGAAAACGTACACGTGCTGGATCATTTGGATTTTCAAGCATTTTTTCAAGTTCAACTAAACGTTCTTGACATGCTTCAAGCTATAAAATAGATAAGAAATGTTTTATTATTCATTTCTCCTATCTAGATTAACTTACACATATTCTATATAATTTAAGTTCTTCATTCAATGATCTTTTAATAGGTAATTTCTTTTTCGATATGGCGATATCACGTTTTTCTTCTTGAATTTGTAATTCTAATATTCGAATTTCATCATCTCGACTTCGTAATTCAACATAAGCATTCTTTAATTTTGTATCTTGTACATTAACTTTTTCCTAAAAGAAAAATTTCTTATTTTACAATTTACAATTTAAGAAACTACAAACTTGAAAAACAACTTCTTCATTATATCTTTCAACAAGTTGTACACTTCGTTCATTTCTGTCTAGAACCGATGTATCATAATCTTTTCTTAATTGGCCTAATTCTTTTTCAACCAATGCAATTAAATTACTGTAATTTACATTTTCTGATGTTTGTTGTTTTCCTTGTGCAGTAAGTTCAGTTAAATAAATACGTTGTTTTTCAACTTTATGTTTTTCTCTATCACGTTCAACAATTGATCCAGCAACAAGTAGTTTTTTCTTTTGTACATCTTTTTCTAAAATAATTAATTTTGTTCGTAAAATTTCAATTTCATTTTCAAGTAATTTAGTTTTTTCTTTCATTTCATTTGATTTTTGTGTATTAACTTGTATTGCATTGACACATTTATTACGTTCACCTTTAACTATTTCATACATTCCTGCGGATTCTTTTTTTTGAATTTCTAAATCATCAATACGTTTTTTATGTTCATAAATTTCACCATTTTTTCGCTGTAAATCTTCTATAACAGATTCTAAACGATGTTTTGCTTTCATTTTTTCACGACATTTTTGTTCACGTTCATTGGAAACAACGGATGCAAAATGTGCCATTGATATAGCATCACGACGACAATTATCTTGTCTTAATTGTACTTCTTGTTGATCTTTTTGTGCAGTTGTTAATGTACTTTGTTTAACAAGTAATTCTTTTTCCTAAATATTATTTTTATTATTAAGTCAATAGAAAATAGATTCATACGTGTTTTTCAGCATCTTCTCGTATATCATGAATTTCTTCTTTTAAATGCTCTGCTGCCTGTTTAGGTGCAGGATCATCCACTGGTAATGCTGTTCGCTAAAATATAAACAATCATTTTCTTATTTATTTCAAAGTTATATACAAAGCTAGTTTCTATCTATCGATGAGTGTACATAAAAAAATCTTTGTGTGAAGTTATCGCGATTAAATATCTATAAAACTAGACTCCATGAGAAATCTGACAAATATTATATACAGAGAGATCAATGACAGATTTTGCTGACTAATAAGGTCTTATTCTCTTTTTCATAGAGAAGGGTCTTGGAAACATAAATTGTCTGCTTGTCTGTCCATAGGGTCAAAAAAACATCGAAAACCGATTTTCTGGAAAAGACATTTCTTGAGGTATTTCAATACGGGGAGTTCGAATTTAAGATTTGTTGGGTGGCAAGAGTGAGAGGGGGCAAAGGTCAAAAAAACATCGAAAACCTATTTTCAATTGTTTTTCCAGTAAACATGAAGAGGATGTATTTCTACGAGAAAGAGCTAAGCGTGTCCTCGGATGAGCATTACTTGTATATTGCAGTTTTCTTGTCATTTAAATATTATTACTAAAGTCTGTCAAATTAGAAGTTTACGAGTTTCAGATTTTTCGACATATTGTAGCTTTTAACTGTACGTTTTTTTTTCGAGTATCACCGGTTGATTCAGCACAGTCCAGAATATCTATCAGAGCAATCAAAAACAGATGATTACAGTTTTCAGGTAGAGTCTTTCGCGAAAACTTCGACATCCGTAAACTCCAAATTTGGAGTACACTTAACTTGACCACCGAATTTGATAATATATGTTGAACTAAGTACATTTTTCTTCATTTAATCGAAACTTACTTGAAGATTTAATTTATCTATTGTCATACGCATACTTCCTAATTCATCATTTGCGATATTATATTGATTTTCAACACGTTTTAATTCTCTTAATAATCTTTCTTTTTGTTTTTGAACTTTTGCATGTTGTTCACGAATTTGTTTTGTCATTTGTACTGTACTTTTAACAGCTTCTGTTGATTGACGTCTATAAAACATATATATATATAATTATTTCTGAATAAGAATTTCTTCTCTTACTCGTCTATTTGTCCTTTAATTAATTTTGCATCTTCAAATGCAATTAAATTTAATACATTTCTAATTTCATCATTTAATCTTTCATTTTGTTGATTTTGTAGATCAACTGATTTGATTTCTTTTGATGTTAAATTTTTCATTTTGTTGATATCATCTAAAAGTTGTAGAAGATTGCCATCTTGTTCTTTAATTTTTGCTTCGAGTTCTTCAGCCTCTTGGTCAGTTTGACTATGAATAGAAGAAACAAAAATGAGATAAATAATAATTTAATTTTGAAGAAAAAAATATAGAGCAGCAAATCAGCAAATTTATACAGACGCTTAACTTTATCTTCTAAAATCTACAAGAGTCGATAATTATTCTCTAAAGGAACTTAAATTTTCAAGAAAAACGAAATACATACTCTCGTTGAAGATTAAGACCATCAATTATTTTAAGTAATTCACCTGGTCGACGTGTTACTTGAAGATGTTCAGCCTTTGAAATAAAAATAGAGGAATATAAAATAAACGAAAAAAAATCTAATTACTTCTAATATCTGAATTGTATTCATAAGTTCTTCATGTTGTTTAGTTGTATTACCAAATTTTTTTCTTTTATCTCCTAATAAAACATTTTGATCTTTAATTTCTGATTTTTTCTGAGCAATTTGTCGTCTTAAATCATCACATTCTTGACGTAAAGTTTTCATTTTTTCATCAATTTCATGTTGATTTGGTATTCGAGCTTTTTCATTTTCTAACGAACGTTTATCTTCTTCCAAACTAAATAATTCAGTTTTTTATATTAACGCAAAAAATTATTAAAAAACTTACGCTTTTATTTTATAATCCATATCAAATAAACGTTCTTCAGTACATGCTAAATCATTCGTATATTTAAGTAAATCTTTTCGTCTTTGTTGAATTTCATTTGTAATCTTATCGGGAAACGATTCACCTTCTTCTAAAACACGTTTTTGTTTTTCAATCTGAGCTAAATATCCATGTTCTTCATGTCGTAATCGATTTTCCGCTTCACGTGATCTAAATTAATACAAAAAATAAATTTTGTCTATATTTCATAGCAAAGTTTCTTTTTAATACTGTGCTAAAGCATTCTGCAAGTCAACATATCTCGATTTAAGTAATGCCATTTGTGTACCAGTAATTGTTCCTTCTTTGAATAACTGAAAACGAAATAATTGAGAATAGAAATCTTTTTTTTTTTAATGTTTATATTCATACCTCATCAAGTGTACGAAAAGCTGGTATACCAGATTGATGTGTTGTTTGTTCATCAGTATCAATTTCATTGGGTGGCCGAGCTTCAATTGGTTCAATATCGTCATACTGTTGATGAGTTGATGAATGAACATATGTATCATCTGTGACAAACGCATTTTGTTGTTGCTCATTGAAATCTACTTCATTTTGTGGAAGATTTTCTTCTTCATCCTGAGATAGTTCTTCTTCATCACCACTATGATTACTCATTCTAAAAATTTAAGCTAAAATAGAAAAAAAGTATATACAAATATTTTGGTTTAGTAATACAAATAAAAGTATCGTTCAAATAACGTCATATATGTAACAACCATTTTATATGTTTGTTGACATGGAAACAAGCAAGATATTGCTAATTTCAAATGTTAATTAACAGAAAAATGATAATTGTTTGATAATGAGAATAAAAGTATGAGTTATAATTAGGATGTTGTTTACATCTAAAGTAGAATCGATAGGATGATGTCGCTCATAGTCAATACAATATAGTGTAAAAGGTTATAGCGCGTACTTCTTATGTGTATAATTGTATCATTGTCTCATGAAGAATATTATTTGGCTAATATCAATTGTGAAGGTCAATGAAAAAAAATATTATTAAGCATTCGAGCCCACGATTTCTTTTTATAGAAATTTTAATATTGAATATCAATTTATTATTATGAGATAAATAATTCACAGTAAAAGGTTTAAAAAAAAAGGAGAATAATTATTTTCAAAGAAAAGAAAGTTTTTAAAGGTCTGTGTGTCCATATGGTGAATTATCATTTTGTTCATTATTTGTACGTTCACCTGAAAATTCTAAATGACGAAAAGCTGCTGTTGGTACAAATGATGTTTGATCAATTCCTTCATTATTATCATCATTTGTTCTTGGTCTTTCTCGACCTTCAAGATGACGAAATGAATCTGGATTTACATAAGATTTTGTATCAATTGTTGGACCACTTGATGTATGTACAGTAATTTTAGGTGAATCTTCACGACTACCTTCAAGATATTTAAAAGCATTTGGATTAACATAAGATCGTTGATCAATGCCGCCGCTTTCTACTTTATCATTTATTGGATATGATGATTGACGTTCAAGATGAGCAAGAGCTTTTGGATTTTTATCAAGTATAAAACTACGTGTATCAATTTCTGATTCACATACATCACTTTGTTTTCCTGGACGACGATCAATTGCATGAAAAGATTCTGGATTAATATAAGAACGTTCGTCAACATCAGGTCCATCATCAATACGAGGTTTGGCATCTTTTTTCTCAATCCATTTAAATGCTTTAGGATTAACAATAGGACGATAATCAATAGATGATTCAATTATTTCTGATCTTATTGGATCTTTCCGTTCAATATATTGAAATGCATTTGGATTAACGATTGGTGTTGTATCAATACCTGATTCAATATTACGACGAGGTGGAGTAGCACGTTGTTCCAAATAACGAAAAGCATCCGGATTAACAATTGGTTTATAATCGATACCACTTTCATCATTACCTTTTACTGCAGTTTCTCGTCGTTTTTCTAAATATTTAAATGCATCAGGATTTATTATTGGTCGAGTATCAATAGCAGATTCATTCGAAGTATTTCCTTGTTTATTTTCACGTTTATTTTCCAAATATCTTCAAAAAAAATGAATATAATAATACTTTTCATTTTTATAAAAAGAGAAAGTTACTTGAAGGCACCAGGATTAGTTATTGGTCTATCATCAATTCCACTACCAACACCTTGACCTTGTTGTTCGTTATCTTTATTGTTAATTTTCTTTGCTTCAATATGACGAAATGCGTTAGCATCAACAATTGGTCTTCCATCAATACCTGATCCTGTGCCATCATCACCACGTAATCGATTATTCTTTTCAATTTGTTGCTGTCGACGTTTTTCTAATTGTGTAACTGCATCAAGATTAATGATGGGTCGTGAATCAATGCCACTATCATTCGCAGCTGAAGATGTTTTCTTTGGTGGTGTTTTATCAGTCAAATTTAAATAACGAAATGCACTTGGATCAATTATTGGTGAATCATCAATTTCTCCAAATGTTTCTTTTTTAGCGAAAGCACTTTCTCTGCCATGTGTTGCATATGGTGATTGTGATGGTACAGATGGATTTATTGTTAATGCTGAATTTACATTTCTTGATGGTGTTCCAGAACTTTTCTGATGGTACATACCTGATGCTTGAGATTGAATAGCACGAGCATTTTGAAAGCCAAGATTTGGATTCTTTGGTTCAACATATTGCGGTTGATTATATTGAGTCATTGGTACTGGATTTGTTGAACGTCGTTCAACGTAAAGATTTTGTGGAATTGATGTATTCGAAGTATTTGTATTATGATATTGTGTTCGATTTACTGGTGTAGTTAATGCAGGATTTGTTGAACGACGTTCAACATAAAGATTTTGTGGGATTGAATAATTTTGATTTGTTTGATTGTTTACATAGTTCATAGGTTGATCATTAGGTCTTGATCCTTGTGGATATTGATGACCGCCACGCATCGAGGACATCGTTCTAATGTAATATAGAAATAGTAATAGCCAAAAAATAACAGAACAGCAATAGATTATTATACTAGATCTAAAGAAGGAAGTTATCGACGTATTATTATTATTCCATCTTTTTTTTCTCTTTCTATATATAAACATTTTTTTTCCTTTCTTTTCTTTTCTGTAGGTTGTAGAGATATGTAGCAGTAGGGGTTAAATTAGGCTTTCTGCCGAGACCAAAAAGAGCTAAACAGTTGTTTGGTTATTCCGTATATATCTATGCAATATTTTTATACGGAAAGATCTAAAAGAAAATGGAAGTTGCGCATTTCCATTATGGCTGGTTGTGATATGTACGTGTATATATATATATAAAGATTTATCTGTTGTGCTTCACATAAGCATGACATTCGATCGAGATTATTGTTGTTGTTGTTGATAAGATATTAAGGAGAATAACTAGAACGGTTTGCCTGATGGCAAGTATAATTGTATATTATGCTTATTTGCCATTAGCACAAATTAATGTATGTATCAAAAAAATATCTCGAAGAAAGACATATCATTTAATATTTGAAGTTCATTTCTTGTTATGTAATTTAATGATCTTCAAAATCATTTTTGACATGTAGTTGTCAGAAAGTAAAAATACTTCTAATTAATGGATATAATAATAAATTACATAAAACTATATAGTTTTCTTAATAATTGTAATTTAGAATAGTCCATGAGTTTTCATCAGTTGATATATTATTTGTCTATTATATAAGGTTTAGTTAGTACATTGATATTTATCATATTAATCATATCACGGTTTGTCATTTCATGTCTATAAACCTTGAAAAAACAGTTAATCTCTGATTTCTAATAATACCGTCAATGTCTATTGAGTCAATTAACCTTTTTATTAAGATAAAACTGTATCGACTATAAAGTCATCATAACGAAATTCTTGCTTAAAGATGTGCATTATTTAAATAAATAAAATATAGATTTTCGAGTATTAATTGAATATATTCTGATACTCATTTCTGTATCTAAAATATCGTGTTATTTATTACTTTACTTACATTTATATTCTTTTATCAAATAGATCATGTTCTTTCTTATAATATCATTTGTTTTATACGTCAATGCTTGTTTTGGACATAGTTTAATTAATAGTCAATCGTTCCCATTTATCAAAGAAACTATTGCAACTCAATCTGTGCAAACCGATCCTGATGATCCAGCTATATGGATTCATCCAAATCAAGTTGAACTTAGTCTTATTATTGGTACAGATAAAACAGCCCGAATAGGTGGACTATATGTTTTTGATTTGAATGGTAAAATTATTCAACATATTTCAAATCTTGATCGACCTAATAATGTTGATGTTGAATACGGTTTTAAAATAAATGAAACATATTCTATAGATGTAGTTGTTGTTACAGAGCGTAAAAAACAACGTTTACGTATTTTTTCAGTTAATATTCGTTCACGTCAGTTATATGAAATAACTGGATCAAATACTTATGTATTTATTGATAGTAATGGACATGAAGCAGCACCAATGGGTATTGGTTTATATAAACGAGCAGATGATAAGAAAATTTATGCTATTGTCAGTCGAAAATCTGGTCCTAGACAAGATTATCTCGGTCAATATGAATTAATATGGAATAGAGACTCAATAGATTTAAAATTTATTCGTTATTTTGGTAATTCTCAAGGATCAGAAATTGAATCAATTGTAGTTGATGATCAACTTGGATTTATATATTATTCTGATGAAGGATATGGTATTCGTAAATATAATGTTGATCCAAACACAGATCAAAATGAACAAATTAGTTTTATCAATACAACTAATATATGGCAAGGTGATTCCGAAGGACTTGCTTTATATACAACATCAGATAAAAATGGATATTTAATAATAACAGATCAATTAGAACATGGAACTATATTTCATATATATGAACGTCAAGGAACAAATTCTTATATAAAATCAATAAAAACACGTGCTGTTAATACAGATGGTATAGAAGCAACAAGTAATTCATTAAATGCAAATTTTCCTCATGGTATATTAATTGTTATGAATGAAATTGAGAAAAATTTTCTTGTATATGATTGGCGTGATATTGAAAAAGAATTAATTTCTGTTAATAATAGTGTTTATTATGTTCAATTAAATTTGATATATTTTATCTTAGAATTGTGTATCGTCTGGTTTAGTTCTTCGATTTGAATGAAGTGCCTTGCCTTTGGGTTTGTTTTGAACATCTTTACCATCATCCTTATATTCTTCTTCTTCTGCATTTTCATAATCAACAAATGATTGTGCTCTCGCTTCTTTACGCTGTTCTTCATAAGCTGGTGGCGGTTGTTGTTGTTGTTTAGAAACAGCAGCGTTGGCGTTACCTTTTGCAGTATCTGCTTTTTGTTGACGAGCAGCAACAAATGAAACAGTCTTTCGTCCTTCTTCATATGCACGTTCAACAAGTAGTAAAGCTGTAGTAATATCAATATCCGTAAGACTGTAAACTCCTGCTTGTAATAAATAATCACCTTCTTTAAGTGTACCTACAAAAATGAATTCATATGTAAATAAATGTTATTAAAATTTCTTTCTTAAAAAACTCAAATGAATATCTTCAACTGTATAGTTGATATTAAAAATTTGAAATAGATTTTAGTCCAGGAGTCTATTATATCAAGATATGTTCTTTTTAAAGATCTTTTTTAGAAAATGTCTGATTCAGTATAAAAATGCTGTGTGAGTTTTCTAATGAATTTTACCATGCATCTCAATCATTCCATTTGGTAAAATTTCATCAATAAATATCCATTTTTCACCTTCAATTTGACCAAGAACAACTCCAAGTTCTGCATCCTAAATGCATAAATATAAAATACTTTTTAAACACATAAAAATTATCAAACTTTTTCGATTTCAACTGGCATCAATTGATATTCAAAACCCTTATTCTAATATAAAAAAAATATTTAAAAGTTAAGAAAAATTCGTTGCTTTATACTCGAATCAATGATTTTTTAATTTCAGACATATCAACAGGTCCAACAACTAGAAATAAATAAATAATAATAGTATCAACTAACAAACAAATAACTACTTGATGAACGTTGTGTAGTACGCTGAGTAGGTGCCATACTATAATAATTATCGCTAGAATTTCAGTAATATCTATATAATTAAAATTGATAGGAATCGTACTATTTACTTTTGATTTGGATTTGCCTATAAAAATAATTTGATTATGAATATAATTGAAGAATACGTTTTCTTTTTTACATACATTTTCATAAGTTTGACCAAATTGTTGATTTTTTCTTGTTGCCATTACGAAATTTCTATTATATTACTGTTGTCTTCTTATTCTTTAGAATAATGACATAAACGATTCAAACGATATCTTATCTATTTATTCTTTTTTATCAGGATCATGCGACAAATATTTACTTTTGTTTTTTCTTTAAGATGAAATTTATTTACAAAAAATTTTTGTAAACTAGAATTGTTACTTTTATTTACTAAATTTTTTGTCTTACATTTTTAAATTCTTTTATTTGTTCAGGTAATGTTTGAATATAGCGACGTAAAAGAATCGTATGATTATTCTTTAGATATTAATTGATGTGTATATCAAAATT
>CAJNOI010000076.1:301720-316507 GCA_905250115.1 Adineta steineri | reverse complement strand
TTTTCAATAAGACTATCACGTAATTTTTTAAAATCACAATGATTTTCATTTTCAACTAAATAAATAAATTCATATAAAGATGTTAATACTATATTTAGAATTCAACTATTTTTCGCTGGAGGATAACTTTACACACAATCTTTCATGTTACAAACATGTGCAAAAATCTGCTAATTTATTAGCAGATTAATTATTTCGTCTACAAGGCGACACATGCAAGTAAATATGTTATTTTATCCTTCTTTTTTTACATTAGTCTCAAGGTTACATTTAATTCAAAAGAAAATAAATTACTCATTTATATATACAACATATGATAGATAATGTTTATATATCATATTTAAAGATTGGCACTGGGTGCTACTGAAGTTTCGATTATCTTAACATAGAACACAATCAAAAATAGGTTATTATCTGCTTTTCAATTCTTGCAACCCAATTAAATTACATTTAAATAATCAATTCAATAATAGAGAAATCTAACCTTGAACAACACCCCATGGATATTGTCTAGCTCGTACATATTGATTTCCAACTTTAACTGTTTCATTACTTCCAATAATAGCTAATGGAAGAAGATTCTAAAGAGACAATTACAAAAAAATCTATATATATATTATAAAAAGCATTTTTACATTTGTTTTAGAATTTTCTTCAGCTAATGTTTCATCATCTGTTGGAAAACGATAAATTTTAATACCAGCTGTATTAAGTTCATTAAGAATATTCTGTTTAAATCTTTGTAATTCATTTTTTGATATTGTATCAGATTTAGCAATAATGGGTAATATATTAACTTTATTATCTAAATGTTTCATTGTTAATATATCAAGTGCTTTTAATGAATGACCTGTTGGATTAATAAAATATAAACAAACATGTATACGTGTATCATGATAATTCGATAAATTTCGTTTAATTTTTAATTCTTCATCTAAATAATATTGAAATTGTTCATCAATAAAATCTCCAATAATTTTAAATGAATCATCTTTATTGATTTGATCACCAAAACCAGCTGTTTCAACAACAGTTAATTTTAAACGTATTTCACGTTCAAATAAATCATAAGTATTTTTACGTAAAAATACTCGTGTATTATCATGTGTTGATGGTGTTGAATCTAATCTTGTATTAAATAAACTATCAAGTAATGATGATTTACCACAGGCTGTTTCTCCAACACAAAGAATATTAAAAACAAAACCATCCGATATAGCTTTGGCCATGATTTGATTTGGTAAATTATTAATTCCACATTCATCTTTTAATTCAAATGTACGAATCGGTGGAATCTATAGATCGATAAAGTTTCGAAATAAAAAATTTTGATTACTATAAAAATTGTTTTACCTGAGATTTTATTAATGTAGGATCAGTAGCATAAGGTATGTCTTTCATCTTTTTATATAATATCTAGAAGTCAAGAATTAGTGCGAGAGAGAGGAAAAAAATGATCGATTAATGATTGATTGATTAGTTGGCATTTGGTACGAGAGAGAAGACTAGAATGACCAATGGTAAAATAAAAGAACAATTGTTTTTTCGTTATCTATTGAAGATGATGATCATCATTCGACATCATACGACATCTGTTCGGTACTTAAATATCTTCAAAAATTTTCATTTACTAATACTTATAAGAATATTTGAGAAAAACAATAAGAACGAAAGTTATACATAGACAATTTGTATAACGATATGGTTGTTTTCAGTATAGTATAATTGAGGGTTACTAATCATTACTTAATCTATGTTATGTTTTGTTTATCTATCTGTCTTTGTTAGATAATGAATGAGCTTACTGTTCACATCCTTCTACTGATGGTCATGTTTTTGTATATAGAAAATAGAACAAAATGAAGTTTACATAATCATTGTAAAACGATGAATATTTAAGAAAACAATTAATTGTTATTTTAAGAAGAAGACTGATTTACTACTCAAATATTGATCGAACAAAACCGAGAACACTTATTAACTAAAGATTATTTATCGATGTATATTATATCATTTATTATTAATTGACTACAAATAAAAACAAGAAGTAGACATAAGCTGATTAAATACGATTATTTTACTATTCAAAAGAAATATGAATAAATTTTCTAGGGTAAAAAAAACAAGAATTCATTAATTATTAAAGATCTATTGATATGAATCTAGAATTATGATAACTTTCATGTGTAATTTAGAAGAACAAGCTATGAGAATAATTTAATCGATAAAGAATTATTTAACTAATTCAATAGTTGAGAAACTCTTAGAATAATAATATGATGATTCGTACATACTTCATCTATTAGAGATTTTTAAATAACTTTGCTTATGTAAAAAAAAAATCTTATTGAATAATTGATTGATTATATTCTTTTCTCCAATGTTCTTCTTATATTAGCTAAATACCAAACTGATTTATCTTTTTTTTTCCTAAAAGGTTACCACCATTGATACTCGTATGTTACAATCATTATCGATAGTATCTCTAAACTTTATTATTAAGAAATGAGAAGAGAAAAAAAATTAATTAAATATCATTGATTGTTTTCTTATCTCATAATAGTAAAAGTATTTTGTATATTGAACACAAAAAAAAAAGAAAACTCATTAACACACATCCGCTTCTGTACAGTGTCATTTCTTTGTATATGTTTGCATGAGGTAAAAGAATGGAAATTTCCGGATTGTTTGTTAACTATCATCACGTAATCAAACCCTACAATGATTTATCTATCTATTATCCTAGACAAGTCGGATTACAGGTGTTTGAATCGGACAAAGAATGCCATGTGTATGTTCATTTTTCATTCTGAGACTCAAATGTCGGAAATTACTATCGATAAAGATAAGAGAATAATGTTGAATTGATAATGAGACAGAACGATGGACATATAGTCGAGACAAATAAATAGAAAATTGATTGTTGTAAAACTCTTCAAGCTTTCATTATGCCTGTTCATTTTACGATGATTACGTATTTGAACATAATCTCCCTTAAATAAGTTATATACAATCTGTTCAATATAAAATCACATTCGGAAATATATAAAATAAAACATCGATAAATTACACATGTGTTTATCTTATTTTCCTTTTTGGAATGTTTCTCATATGTATGATTGTTACAAATAAGTATACGAAGACATGTATATTGTGCAAACTTATCATTAGTTGTCATACACTTGTCGAATTTCTATGAAAAGACAAAGACAAGTTTAATCCAACAATAATTAACGTTTATGTATAGATGTGAGTATGTATGAGGTTTCATCATTAGAATTAATTTGTCACTTACAGCGACACAATATTAAATCTGTTCGACAAGGTCTTCATTGAATATATATATATATATTTATACAAAAGACAAATAACAGCAACGATGTGCTTGAATAGACATATTTCTAGATCAATAAAATAGATCGAATAATAGGAATGTCTCTTGTTTTAGATCGACATTCATCGTTGTCGTTATATGTTATTTTAATTTAATAATCAAAAAGAAAACCCGAGTACTCGTCGTTTTTTTTCTCTTCAAAGCGCACAGCAGCAATCGAGAGGAAAAACGGCGAAGCAAGACAAATAATAGATGATGAATGCAAGAAAAAAGGAACAGAGAAAAAGAGAGTGAGAGAGAGAGAGAGAAAGAGTAAGAAAGAGAGCGAAGCTTCTTTATGGAATATGAAAGTGAACACACGATCGTAAGAATCTAATAAATTGATAGTCTAAAAATAACTATACTTTATATTCCCTATTATTTTTCGATTATCACAAATAGTCTTACATTGTAATTTTTTACAATAATTTGTTCACACATAGAATAGATGAGAGATGGTCAATTTTCTTTTCTTCCTTCCTTTCTCTCTCTCTCTCTTCCTCTACTTGCTGGACACACTTCTCTTCTCTCTTGTTCATCACTTTCGCTTTCTTGCTCACGCACATACACACACACACATACAAACATACATAGAGTAACATAGTTTTAGCACATCATCACATCATACGGTTGGTTCCGAACAACAAAAAGAAAGTCTCTTTCTCTATATAGTTAAGAGTATCATTCTTTTCTATCGAAGTCGATTGCATCACACATACATATACATAGACGATAATGATCACGGCAATTTGCTGTTCTCTTCGTTCTTTTCTTTGAGTTTTTCTTTTTTTAACATTGAAGATTGTTGAATTGAATACACACACACACACACACACATCAACACATGTTTTACTTACTGATCATACTGATTTGTTCTAATCACCAACTGCTGTTACATACAACATCAGCATCATCATTATTATTTACACTTGATAATGTACGATATTCATTATCGGATCGTGTATTAACGATACCTAAATTAGGTGCTCTTCGTGGTATTCATATTGATTATGAAAATGAATATTATAAAAAATATAATCTTATTAATATTGAAGCATTTCTCGGTATACAATATGGATTATATCATGGACGATTTGAACCATCGAAAGAACGTTTTGAACTACATCCAACTACAAAAGTTAATAAACAAATTCATTATGGGCCAGCTTGTGCACAACAGATTTGGACAAATGAAAGTGAATTAATACGAATACGAACAGAAAAATTTGCTAAAGATTATTATCCAAAATTATTAAAATATATTCAAAAACAGAATGAAGAACAATGCCTTTATATGAATATTTATCAGCCACAAATCAAGAATTTAAAAGGTAAATTTTTGATTGATGATCATCATTAATTTATTTTGTATACAATTCGTGTCATTTCTGAGATAAGCAGTCGAACTGCTGAAGATGAATGTCGTGATTATTATTGCTCTTCTGTACTAGACAATGATCGTTGTCTATAAAGCTCCCACGTATATATATATACGTTATTGATGAGAGGTGAATTTATGATCGATGATCCCGACGTCCCGTCGCCTAGTAAAACGTACTACTACTACTACTACTGCTCAGACACACTAAGAGAGATGACATTGTTGATACACGTTTGATCTTTTGTATGCATTCAAGGAGAGATACAGTTCCATTTGAAGAACATCTCAATCTCGAATGTACGTATTGAAGATGGTGTTGACGTGAAAGAAAGATCACAGTAATCCCGTAAGACATTCAATTGAACAGAAAAAGAGAAGTACAATAGAATGACATTCAATCTCTGTTTTTGACAAGCATTAATAGAAAATGAAGACTCAGGAGAATTTCTATTCAATTTCTTTATCTATTTAGAACCACTTCCAGTGCTTCTCTTTATACATGGTGATGGCTATGACATGGGTACGGGTGCCGCTTTTGATGGAGCTATATTTGCTAGTTATTCGAAAGCAATTGTTGTGACAATTAACTATCGACTTGGTCCTTTTGGTAAGTGAAATAGAAGAATATAGTAAAGAAAGAAAGGGAAACACACACATAAGAAAACGTTATCGTTCGCATTTATTTGTAGATCGTCATCTCTCTTTCCATTTTCTACTCGAATGAGCAACAACTCACCATAGCAATAGTTGTTGTAAGCTTGATCAAGGTTATATTATTTCCTGTGTATTCCACACAATTGGTGATTGCCAGTCGTTAGGGGTATTTCCGCTGTGCGCTCTTCTCATAAACTAGACAAGTTTCTTATCAATAGTTGGCAATTATTCTTGATTAGCTCACATTTGTCTCTTACCAAACATACACACACGCGTATATTTGAGTCTATTACTAAACCGTCATTCAATCGCATGAATGGACATGTCGTTCTCTACTTTTTATAATATATACATAAACTAAGCAAATCATGAAATCAAATGTAAATGATGAATGAATGAATTAAATGAGAAGTCTATATATTTATATGCATTAACATTTGTACATGTGCAAGAAAGACTGATGATATAAGTTCTCATAACATCAGATCATCATTTGGCATTTTGTCATTATGAAGAGAAAAAAAACTAAAAAAAAAGCCATAGGGTGATTTATTTATTTTAATAATTGTTGAGATAGAAGCAACTTTAATTGGACAACATAGGCGTGAGAAAGAACGAACGAATGAATGATGTAATTTCGTCTATGTCTCATCAGCACAATCTTTTCTATCCGGGTGCCATTTATGTTTACATACAGATATACACATATACATTTATGTATATATACATACATACAGAGTCACAAGAGATTAATGAAGAGGGATAGTCGAGTGTGGGCTTAGGGCAAAAATATTCATTAATCAACTGTCTTCAATCGATTTGTCTTTTTTTTTTCTTAAGAAGCCAAGATAAGGTATGTGTGTATGTGTGTTGCTCAATAATGTCATATGAGAAACACAATTGATAAAATAACATTCATCGTGTGTAGTAAAAGAAGAAAAAGAAAAAAAAGTGTGTCACATATATGAGAAGTCAAACACAATAGAGTAGTCAGTCAGTTAGTCAATTTGATTGTTTGAAAAGAAAAAAAAAGAATTACCCAAGGTGTCCGTTCGTTCTTGTCTAGAACAACATTCAATTACGGGCAACGTATGACGTCACTAAATTCAATTAAATATATTTTTTTATTATTACGGCTATCGACCAATATCTATATAATATAGCGTGACTTAACACTCAATATAAAAGCCTTGACAAAAGAAGATTTGTCTTTATTCTTCTATTCGAAACACGCGATCAAGTTAATAATCATCTATCAATCAATCTATGTCGAGACATCGATTATTACTACTTTTCTTCTCATATAATAAAACAGGCGGTTCTAAGTTGTTGTTTCTTATTCCATTGCCATGCTATTTGATAAGCATGTGTATGTATACATAGACGATATTAATGTTTATATGCCCGCAATCACTAGTCTGATCTTGATCTGTTAAATGCTTGCAGGAGCAGTTGTTTAAAAATATATATATAGACAAGAACAATATGGCTTTTTCAAAAGTGTTTGTTTGATCTTCTACTTTTTGTAAACATTCTTTACTTGAACGAAAAAAAAAGTTGTTTCTCTCAGGAGAGTTATATAAGCTTCTTCTTTTTACATTGTGTGACAGACGATTATAATATGTATATGAAATTCATCGTAAGCTTATAGTACAGTTAATAGCATATACAAGGTTGTATTTACTTTATAGGTTTTCTTTATCTATCACGTGAGAATAAAGGTGATTATGCATTACAAGACATATATACAGCATTACATTGGTTGAAAAATTATGTGACAAATTTCAATGGTGATCCTGATCGAATTACATTATATGGAACAGGATCAGGAGCTGTATTAGCAAGTCTTGTTGTTATGCTTGAAACTGTGAATGGTTTGTATATATACATTCTAAGAAAATTTTGTTGTGTTAAAAATTTTTTCTCTATATAGGTGGTACAGGAACAATAAAACGACGTAAATCTTTAGTTCATCGTTTGATATTAAATGATCAGACATTTCTTTCTCCACATATGACATCGATAATAAATGAAATTTCATCGTATCAAAATGATATTTTATCTCATTTATCATGTTCAACTTTTACGTGTTTACGTAATCAAACGTTAATAAAAACAAATGATTTATTAGAATTAAATACATATTCAAAAGATTCTGGATATATAAATTATTTAAATCCATTAGAAAATCCTTTTCCATTTTTTAATTCTCCTATTGATCAAAAAAATCCACTACGTATGAAATTTTATCATCAATCAAATGCACTTCTACCTGAAAATCTTCATATATTATTAACAATATCATCAACAATTAATCATTCATCATTAAAAGAAACAAATTCGAATAATGTTCTTATAGAAAATTTAATTAATTATGCATATACAAAATGGAATAAAAAATTGAATGAATATCATTTTGATAAATATCTATTTAATTATCATCAACAAATTCTTGCACCATTACTTAAATATGCGAAATATATATCAAATAATGAAAATGTTCATATATTAGAACGATATACAAATAAATATCAATCAGAATTACCATTCACATTCGGATATGTTCTAGCACCATCGATGAGTGTTTTTAATGATACATATTTAAATGCGAGTGAAAATGAAAAAATTGAAAGTATGAAAATTATGGATTTATTCGCTAATTTAGTACATAATGGGTAAGACAAGAAGATTAAGAGAAGAAAAAAACTGTTTTCTTTTTTATTAGAAATATTAATATGAAATCACCATATTGTAAAGATAATCATTGTGGATCAGGTGATGAATGGAGATCGGTCTTTCCAGAATTTAATTTTATTCAGCTCAAAGGTAATTGTGTGTTCAGTGAATTTTGTTCTAATATTTACATATATTGTATATTTAGATGGTAATTTAAGTCAAGTTACTGGTCAACATGCTCAAGTTCATTATCTTTTTAATAATCTTATATCAAATCTCAGTGAACATTCAATCGATAATGATTTATTAAATACTTGGAAAACTCTATATGAAGTATCACATCGATCAAATTTATCTACATATCAATCAACAAATGTTCCTTCATCATATTTAACAAAACGATATTCCCCATCGTTTTATCCTCATTTAACAAATCAAAAATTTATATTCGTTGTTTCATTAAGTGTTTTAATGTTATTAATGATTAATTTTTGTCTATGCCTTATTTTATCACGACGCGGACATGGTTGCAGAAAACGCGAATATAATTGTCTTAATAATCATAAACAATTGAATCTTCTTAATCATTCAGAAAAACAACAACATCAAGCAACACAACAACAACAACAAAATGGTGGTTCATCACCATCAAGTACAAATAGTAATGGTACAATAACCATTGATTCAACTCAACAATTAATAGTGAATACAAGTTCACATGAACAAGATCATCGTTCATCACCATCATCATCATTATTATGTACGACAACGAATAGTAGTTTTCATAGTACATCACCTGTTGATATAATACATCCAATAAATATAACGAAAAAAAATGGAATATTAAAATGTTCATCATTAAAAAAGACTAATGTACTAACACCATCATCTTTACCTGAAGCTATTGTATAATTATACATATATTTTTTCGTTTTTTTTATTTCTTGAATAAATATAACTGTTTGGAACAGTGAGAGTTAATAAAAATATTCATTACTATTGATAAGTCACAATACGAGTCCAATGAATAGACCCTTTTCAATATATCGAGAAATGACGTGAAGTTTTGTCCTTGAAACAATCTTCAGAACGGAAATTTCATTTTGCGATAATTAATAGTAGTATATTTGTCTTTTCTTGAATTAAAATCGTTTCTCTCTTGACACACTCGATTTCTATAAATCACATTGCATAGAAAGTATTGATAATTCTATCTTTTCTTTTTTAATGTTTGATATATCCTTGAGAAATAATTCAACAGTGAAAGATGCTCTATAACAAATTTTTCATTGAACGATCAATGAGGCAGAAAAAAGAACTTGTCGATTATATGTCCTTATCTACAACTTTATGCAATATTAATGAAGCATTTTAAAGATTACAAAATATGCAAAACTATTCTATATATATTGAAATATGAGTAACAACATTATCTGATACAATTGATTGATTATTTGTCGAATTTCTTTTGAAGTTATGTGAATTTCATTATAATTATTAATTCATAGATAATAACTATTTTTATTCGAAAGATAATAATAATAATCAATTGATAGACTTATAAAAATAAGTATATTAAATTTTTATGAGAACATTAATTATATAATAAAATAGAAAATGCAAATAGATCTCTGTTGTGCTAGTGAATCAAAGTGAAACATGCAACTAGCATTGTTTTTATACAATTAAAAATATTCTAGGTTTTCTTTTATTTACATGCAAATGCAATTTTTGATCCAGGGAGGAAAGAGGCTTTTGATATCTATAATCCTTTCCTGTACATTTTATGTATTGATGTAAGTTCTTAATGGAAAACAAATATGTCATTTTACTTCTAATCGATTCAATAGTTATTATGATAATTACGGGACAAAGACAAAACGTACTAGGTGTCCCGAACATCTGGTAATTTGTCTAGGTGTTCGGATTCGACTTTTTTTTTACCGGGAGTCCGTTAAACATGTTGGTCAGGGGGACCATAGCTTAAAAAAATATGTACTATGAGAGAAGAATGACATATACACTCACACTCACACCGGTTCTAACACCCTGCTTGTTTTAAATCTCTGTCATTCCGAAGATTTTGTATGTTTTTATATGTCGAGAAGTCATGAAGAACATGTCAGGGAAACCGTAAAAAAAAGTTGGTGCGTTATGTCACTTTCCCATAATTACGCAGTTGACAGTTGATTACATTTTTCAAACAAAAGAATATTTTTATTGTACCCACGCTTTTCTTTTTATTAAAATAATGTAAAAAATATTTGTCATTCGTGTCAAATTCTTTATTCGTTGTTTTTTCTTTCATATGAAAAAAAATCGAAAATATACTGTAATTTTTGTATAACTATTTTTTTAGACTTTATTTCTAAATAAATATGAGTGACGATTATCACGAATCTCCACCATCATATGGTAAATTTTCATATGTATAAAAATAAGATGTAACGGTTAGTTTTTTTTCAGCGAAGTTTATTGAAAAATCCGTTCATGATCCGCCTAACTATCGAGCAGCAGTGTATGATGTTCAACCAGTAGAGCCACTCGAAAATATTAGATGTCCAGAATATAATGAAGTACAAAACAATTCAATAATTCAACTAGGCGAAAAACCGTTTTCTTGTACTTGCAATAATTGTCATTCATCTATTGTAACATATGTTGAACATACTCCAGGATTATTACCTTGGCTTTCATGTGTTATTTTAGTTATATGCGGTTGTTGCCTTGGTTGTTGTCTTATACCGTTCTGTATTCATGAAATACAAAATACTCAACATTATTGTCCAAATTGCGAAGCATTCATTGGGGAATATCATCCTTTATAAAGTCTTATCTTTATAATAAAATTTCAATGAATAATTATTTAAGATTTTATATTAATATCACAATATCTTCTAAAACTTGTATATTTCAAATCAAATAAAATCAAACTGTAATTAATTTCGATTTCTTATTGAAGTAGCATTGATTAATAATGAACTATCATGTTTAACAGGATGAAATATGCGTTTACCAAAAGCTAGTGAATCACGAATATCATTTTCAGTAAGTGCAAGAAAAAAAACATCCATTTTCGAATGATCATAGATAAGCATTGTTAAATTAAACATATGACCAACAGTTGGAATAAGAAATTCTTGGTGATAATAATTATTATCGAATTGAGTTAAGTTTAGTTTTTTTCGCTCAGAAAATAATTTTCGAACGTAGTATTGGTGAGCGTTGATTAATCGACGTGATACACGTGAAATCATATTTAGTGAAGCTAACCATTTATTTTCTGGAAGTATTTTTAAAAATACTTTTGGCCACCACATCCAGCTAAATTTCAAAGAGGTACATGAAAAGAAGGAATATTAAATAAAGGTCAAACAGAAATATGGCTTTATCAGTTTTCTTCAAATCATTGATATACTATCTCTTGCAACAGTTATGCTTAAAACTTATTTAATATTTTTTTCTCAATCCAAGCAAATCTGTTCTACGTCATAGAACATAATGTGGAACAAAAA
Organism: Adineta steineri; assembly: GCA_905250115.1. NCBI lineage: Eukaryota > Metazoa > Rotifera > Eurotatoria > Adinetida > Adinetidae > Adineta > Adineta steineri. The sequence goes on along the minus strand of CAJNOI010000076.1, from coordinate 304,908 downwards.
CATCCTCATTCCTAAATTTCTTTCAAAAAGAATATGTACAATTCGTTTTTTATAAAGCATACTATTTCAGAGAAAGAATTATTAGTTTTCGTAAACGCTGTCGATTAGTAATATATATCATTCTACTGAATGTTCTAGAAAGATTTTCGTATAAGGAATAAAAACAACGTCTTACCCAAGTGTTCCTTGATTTCTGTAAATAATATTTCTTGATAAAAGATCTGCATGATTATTTGTGTATATATCAAAAAAATCTACTATATGATGTACATTAGTCCATGTAACATCTTCTTCCATCAGCCAAACATAATCTAGTGAAGTTTGATTATATAACCAAACAAAAGCTCGGTCCCAAACAAGATTTCTAGTTAAGCCATATTCAGCAAGACTTTCATTATGAACATATAAAAGACGATTTGTTACATTAGTATACTTTGATGGTTGTTCATCACACATAACAAATGCATCGACACCAACATGAACCAAAGCATTCAAATGTTTTAAAACTCTAACTGAAGGTGTTTTTGCTAATATAATTACAGTATGACGATGGCTTTGATCTTTTTTTGAAAAACTATAGATTAATACATTCGTTGCTGAAGATGATTGAACTTGAAAATAGTATAAAACAAAATAAGTAGTAAATATAAGAATAACACCGAATATATAATGATACCACATTAATATTCGTATAAAACGTTTATCTGTTAATAAAATAAATACTAAAATGAAATGATATTTTCAATAAATATACCTATTTACCATCTATAGATATTTATGGTGTGGGTGTGGCTATTCTCTACATTCGGACTCGCATCCACATCCCATACTCGCAAATCTCAGATTTGGATTTGGTGTATACCTATTTGTATAATTGCTCATAAGAATAACAAAACTCCATACTCATTCAGCCAAAATAATTCGACCAAAAATATTCCTAATTTCGCCAACGACCAGGAAAATAGTAAAAAGTAACAAAACTCAGAAATTCTCTTGACTTTTCCGAAGATCTGACTACCTTACTAAAGAATCTCATTACTAATCACCATCACTAGTATCTAATACTACCACTTCTTACAATTCAAAAGCCATAAAGCATTATTTATTTGGTTCTTAACCTATTTCTAGGTGTCATAGCTTGAAACTTGACGTTAAGCGACAATCTATGAAAATAACTTTTCGTAAATTAATATCTGAAGATAAAGTAAACACGAGCATCAGAATAAAAATGTCACATTACTTTATTATGAAGTTGTTTTTTTAGAATTTGTCAAGACACAAAAAAAAGATTGTGAATGTTTTATCATATAATAATTAACTAAAGTTTGCCTATCTCATTATTGTACTGCAAAGCAAGGCATTTATGTAGTCCTGCGCGAGTTTTTACCTTACTTTTTCGGTTTAGACATGAAAAGTTGTAATTCTATATCGCGATGATCTTGCGAATAAAAAATTAGAGAATAATAATCGAAATGTAAGATGGAAATATAGCGAGCCGATCTTTCGTATGACCTTCACTTAGTCAGACAAGCTTTGAAAAAGAAACGACTTTTTACGAGTTGAAAAAAAGATTGTTTTTTGAAGAACAAGCATGTTGTAAAATTCATTTTTCTAACGCGTAGAAATGTGCGCTTTTAACGCGTAAAAACGTCGTTCTTTTTTTCAAAGCTTCTCTGACTTGACAGTTTGTTTACAGAAAGCGTGGTAAAAACATAATTTTGACTATAAGCTTTGATTTTTTTACATTTCACAGCAATTAAAAAACAAGAAAAAAGCTGAAGCTAAGCGTCGTTTTCTTCTAACAAATGTTTTACAACTGATGATAGATAATGAATTATCAGTGTTCTTTCAACATATATTTGTGTAAATTCTTGATTTAGATGAACTCATCTGTGAAACTGGTGTCATCTATATTTAGACATTATGTAAATTTGGCTCCATTATAGGATACTTGAAAATGTTGTGGAACTCGAATACTATCTAGTCTTTTTTCAAAATAAAAAGGTAAAAATCTTGTTATATCTTGCAAGATCAATTTACCAAAGAACGCTATTATTCTCAAAATTAAAACTTTTCATAGAAAAATTCATGAATTATTGCAAATAGTATTTACTATATATCAATATGGAAAGATTTTGCTTAGATTTCTACAATGTATGTGTATAAATTAATATTATATTCGTTTGATTTCATTGACTGACAATGATGTATTTCTCGTCAGAAAGAAGAAGATAAGAGAAGAGGGAAATATTCATCTTACTTTATGGCATAGGTCTCTTTCTTATCATATTAAATATCGTTGGCATTTCGCAATCGAACTAATTTGTAATAGGATACTATATATTAATATAACTCATGTGGAATAAAGGAGAAGAAAAATTCGTATATATGTAATCATATAAAATACAGTAGAATCAATCATTTTTCTAATATTATTTACAATGAAGACGAGTGCATTGTGTATATTCGTCGTATTGCTCTTGAATCTGATCACTTTACGGAATACCTTAGCAAAGCCAGCAGAGAAGTCTAGATCGAAACTATTCACAACATCTGCAGTGAAAGATAAAACGAAAACATTCGCTATAACAAGTGAGATCGATCATTTTTTCTCCTCTCTGAAACAGTCTTGTTGAGTTTTATATTTAAAAACGAATCATGCCTTCTCTATTGATGTTTCTATTTTATAACAGATTCAACCGTTATCGTCTCGAACGATGGCCAGTACGAGGGGCAACTTAAACACGGCAAAAAGAATGGACGTGGCACATTCACGTGGGGATCACAAACGAAGTGGGCAGGCGATAAATACATAGGTGATTGGGTTAATGATAAAATGCATGGTCGAGGTACAAAACAAACATGGTCCAGTGGCACCAGGTACGAAGGCGATTTCAAAGATGGTAAAAAGCATGGACGTGGCACACAGACGTGGGGATCAAAAACGAAGTGGGCAGGCGATAAATACATAGGCGACTGGATTAATGACATCAGAAATGGTCAAGGCATATACATATCGGCCGATGGCACCACATACAAAGGAGATTTCAAAGATGACGCAAAGCACGGTCATGGAACATCCACGTGGTCCAGTGGCAATAAATACATAGGTGATTTTGTTAATGACAGTAAAACTGGTAAAGGCACATTCACATGGCCCAGTGGCGACAGGTACGAAGGAGATTTCA
>CAJNOI010000076.1:146113-301710 GCA_905250115.1 Adineta steineri | reverse complement strand
GGTGATAAATACATAGGTGATTGGGTTAATGACACCAGAACTGGTCAAGGCAAAATGCACTATTCAAATGGAACGATTGAGGAGGGCCTATGGCGTGACGACGTGTTCACTGATAACTGAGTCACTGACGCTTTTCTAGTTATTTTTCAGAAGTGTATGAACCACATACGTTTTTGCGAATTACTGAGAAGAGCTATTGTATTGTCTCTATTTATGTATGCTTTTTTTCTTCTCCATTTCGCTTATCTCTCGCACAGTTAACCTCACCGATCATAGTTCAGTTATTGCTAGCACATATAGTACTTTGAATTGCGACGTCTGAAGGTGGAGTTGAGTGTGAAATTCGAAATGCTAGTTTCAGTATCTTGCAATTCTCGCAAAGATTACTCACCAATTAAAATAAAATCTCTTGTATTTGTTTTAAATGATTTAATTAAAAAAAAAGAATCACAAACGAAATACATTTTTCTATCTACACTATAGGTTTTGGTACATCGAAATGAGACACAAACATGATTTTGTATTTGAGAGATAAAAATGTGAGAGGAGAACCGTGATGAAAACTTTAATACACCTCTGCAGAACTGCTTGAGTGATATATCTGTTGTCGTTGTGTATCAATCGAAAACTGATCAATATATCTCTTAAAGAAAAGATAAATTCAATCTTGAGAGTGAATGGGTATGGATGAAGAGAAGACGGGTAGCCCCACACCTATTTAATCATATCCATATCCAAACCCGTTCTGTAAAATCTGCGATAATATATGCAGTTTTATCGAAGCTGACAAATTTGTCAAAGCTAAATATGAGACGCTCATGAATCACTTTTACAGTGCTGCATCAAGACAAGAAATTACATCTGGAATTTCATAAAATGATTGATTGTATATGCGAAGTCTTCGATCTTGATTACCATTTATCGAACTTTAGTGATATCGTTGTTATGGAAAGTATTTTTTCCATAAAAAGACCACTGAATACAACGACTTCCAGTTATTACATTACCAAGTCACTGGTTACATAAAATGAACTTCACTTTTCTTGACGATATTGATACTTGTATACTTGGTTATGGCTAAGTATCTCTAATCGAAAAAAGGATTGTAAGACATAGCTTCTTTCGAAAAACTTTAAGCTACTATCAGTTCCTGTGAAGAAAAGCTATATCAAATGTTTATATGTATTTTCATATTAACATAAGCAAAAGTCCATCCAGTATGACTGGTATAGCGCATCTTAAAAGCGTAGTTGAAACGCTCACCTTCATGAGCTAAAGCGTGACTTCTACACCCCTAATTCAAGGAATACAAAATACTCAGCATTGTTGTCCAAATTGTAAAACATTTATTGGGGAATATCATCCTTTATAAAGTCTTATTTATACAATAAAAATAACAGAAAACAACATTTATATTAAAAATTTTAATATTATATCGAATTATGATAAATAAGTATTTCAGATTTTATATTAATATAAGAATATCTTCCAAAACTTTACATTTTAAATCAAATAAAATATAACTGTAATTAACTTCGATAAATAATACTATTTCTTTTTTATTACAGTAGCATTGATTAATAGTGGACTATCATGTTTAACAGAATGAAAAATATGTTTACCATCTTCTAATGAATTACGAATATTATTTTCGCTAAGTCTATAAACATAAACATCCATTTTCGAATAATCATATATAAGCATTGTTAAATTAAACATATGACCAACAGTTGGAATAAGAAATTCTTGATAATAATAATCATTATCGAATTGTGTTACGTTTGGTTTTTTTCGTTCAGATAATAATTGTTGAACATAGTATTGGTGAGCATTGACTAATCGACGTGATACACGTGAAAGCATATTTAATGAACCAGACCATTTATTTTCTGGAAGTATTTTTAAAAATACTTTTGGCCAATGCAGCCAGCTAAATTTTGAAAAAGGTAAAAGAAAAGAATATTGAATATATAATTTTGCCTTCTATAAATAGAAGGAACATCAGTTATACTAAATAGAGATTAGAGAGAAATATGACTTTTCTTTTTTTTCGTCACATCATTGGTATACTATCTCTTACAACAGTTATGTTTAAAACTTATTTAATCTCTTCTTCTCAATCTAAACAAGAAAAAGAACGATGTAGTTTTTTAATATAGTACCTAGCTAGTATCACGAATTATAAATTAAAAAGAATCTGTTCTATGCTATAGAACATAATGTAAAATAAACAAAATTCTCATTTTTAAATTTCTTCCAATAACAAGCAAATAAAATAATAGATAATGTTCGTTGATATTATTCTTATGTGATAAACTATCATAAGAAACACTGCGCAAAAAATATGTACAAGTTTTTTTTAAAAGGCATAGTATTTCAGCGAAAGAATTAGTAGTTTTCATAAACGCTGTCGATTGTCCTAGAAAGATATTTGAAGCAAGATTCTTACTATTTGCTTTATTAATGAAAACTAGAAGAAAGTTAGTAAAGGAACTTTATAATATTGAAAAACAAATTAATAGTTTTTGTAGGATATGAATAGAATTAGTGTCTAATATTACATTAAAAATCATGTGTTACCTCTTGTTAACGCGTTAAATTAGTGTTAACAAAATGATCTAGCAGCTGTCTCATAAAACTCGATTAATATTCTCTTTTCATACCAAATCTTTTCGAATGATATAAATTTCTTCTATTTCTTCTACAAACTTTCTTCTAAATGTCAATGATAATACTACGATTATCACAAGTATATTTAAGAATTTGAGTACAATTCTCATTACTAGAACTCTTTGCAAAGCTCAATCACGTAGGTATGTAAACTATGTTTCTAAGTTAATAATCTCTAATTAGTTAAAAAATACTATAACAACTTGGATAACAACAATAAAAAATGTCCTACCGACGTGCTCCTCGATTTCTATAGATAATATTTCTTGCTAAAAGGTCTGCATGATTATTCGCATATCTATCAAATAAATCAACCATATAATGTATATTACTCCATGTAACATCTTCTTCCATCAGCCAAACATAATCTAGTGAAGTTTGATTATATAACCAAACGAAAACGCGATCCCAAACACGATTTCCAGTTAAACCATATTGAGCAACACTTTCATCATTAACATATAAAATACGACTTGTTATATTAGTATACTTTGATGGTTGTTCATCACACATAACAAAAGCATCCACACCAACATGAACCAAAGCATTTAAATGTTTTAGCACTCGAACTGAAGGTGTTTTTGCTAATATAATTGCAGTATGATGATTATTTTGATATATTTTTGAAAAACTATAAAATAATAGATTAATCGCCAAAGATGCATGATCGTGAAAATGGTATAAAAGAATATAAGTAATGAGTATGAGATTAACACCAATTATATAACGATACCACATTAATATTAGTATAAAATGTTTATCTGTTAATAAAATAAATACTAAAATGAAATGGTGCTTTCACTAGATATACCTATTTAACATCAATAGATATTTATGGTATCAGTGTGGCTATTCTCTGTATTCGGACTTGCATCCACATCCCATACTCTTAAGTCTCAGATTTGGATTTAGTGCACACCAATTTGTATATTTGCTCATAGGAATAGTGGAAATTCATTCTTATTTCAAGTTTAACATCGACTGCTTCCATTCTCATTCAACCAAAATAATTCGATCATAAAATATTCCTAATTTCATCAACAACAGGGAAAATAGTAAAAAGTAACAAAATTCAGAAATTTTCTTCACTTTTCGAAAGATCTGACCACCTTCTTCGCAAATCTTATTATTGATCGCCATCGCTAGTATCTAATACTACGACTCATTACAATTCAAAATCCATAAAGCATTATTTCTAAATGTTGTAGCTCGAAGCTTTACGCTAAATGATAATCTATGAAAATAACTTAAACTAATAGATAGATTTACATTATGTAACATTTTTTTGGTCGATCAAAACAAAATTCATAAATAAATATCTCAGGATGAAGTAAACACGAGCAGCAGAATAAAAATATTAGATTATTTTTTATGAAGTTATTTTATAAAGATTTGTCAAGATATGAGAAAAAGATTGCGAATCTTTTATTTTTTTAATAATTAACTAAAGTTTGCTTATGTCCTTATTGTTCCGCAAAGCAAGGCATTTATGTAGTCCTGCTCGAGTTCTGTTCCTTTTTTTTCTTACTTTCTCGACATAAACATGAAAAGTTGTGATTTTGTATGGCGACGATCTTGCGAATAAAAAATTAGAAAATAATGATTGAAATGTAAGATGGAAATATAGCGAGCCAATCTTTTGTATAATCTTCACCTAGTCAAACAAGCTTTGAAAAAACGACATTTTACGAGTTGAAAAAAAAGATTGTTTTTTGAAGAACAAGCATGTTGTAAATATTAACGTTGAAAAATTCATTTTTTTAACGCACAGAAATGTGCTCTTTTAACGCGTAAAAACGTCGTTTTTTTTCAAAGTTTGTTTGACTTGGCAGTTTGTCTAGAGAAAGCATGGCAAAAGCACAATTTTGATTATGAGCTTTGGTTTTTTCATATTTCCAGACAATTAAAACAGAAAGAAAAAGCATAAGAAAAAACTAAACGACAATTCAGTCATGATAGAGATCATTTTCATAATGTTCTTATTGTAACATTGTGTGAAGATATTAGCTTTATTCTAAAAACAAACACGAATGCATAAAAAAAAGAATGGAAACATATCACACATCCAAACACAAAAGAACAGAAAAATTCATATCTACCACTACCAATACCTTCTCGCGTACATACAATGCGTCTAACACATCCGCTCCTACTCAGAACAATGAAATAATGCATGAAACGAGAGTAGAAAAAATAGATTATGTTTTATGTCTAATTATTTATTCGTTGGTTTTTCTTTTATATGAAACGAAATCGAATGTGTATTTTAATTTTTTTGTTATCTACTCTATTTATTTTTGTATAACTGTTTTTTTAGAATTTATTCTGAAATAAATATGAATAACGATTATAACGAACCTCCACTATCATATGATAAATACGATATAATGATTAGGTTTCTTCCAGCGGAGTTTATAGAAAAAACCGTTCATGATCCATCTAACGATCTAGCAACTCGAAAATATCACATGTTCACCATATAAAGAAATAATACCAAATTTTAGTGCAATACAAAACAATTCAAGTACGCAGAAAAACGATCTGTTGTGACACGTATTCAGTACACACCAGCATTTTCACCTTCACTTTTATATGTTATTTAAAATACACCCTGTTGTTGTCTTACAGCATACTGTATGCAGGAATACGAAATATTCAACATTATTGTTCAAATTATAGAGCATTTATTGGAGAACATCTTTATAATAAAAATAACTAAAAACAATATCTATGTTAAAAATTTCAATACTGTATCGAATTATGATAAATAAGTATTTGAGATTTTATATTAATATCACAATATCTTCTAAAACTTGTACATTTCAAATCAAATAAAATATAACTGTTATCAGTTTTTATAAATAATACTATTTCTTTTTTATTACAGTAGCATTGATTAATAATGGACTATCATGTTTAACAGCGTGGAATATGCGTTTACCATTAGCTAATGAATCACGAATATTATTTTCAGTAAGTGCAAGAAAAAAAACATCCATTTTCGAATGATCATAGATAAGCATTGTTAAATTAAACATATGACCAACAGTTGGAATAAGAAATTCTTGATAATAATAATTATTATCAAATTGAGTTAAGTTTAGTTTTTTTCGTTCAGATAATAATTGTTGAACATAGTATTGGTGAGCATTGATTAATCGGCGTGATACACGTGAAAGCATATTTAATGAACCAGACCATTTATTTTCTGGGAGTATTTTTAAAAATACTTTTGGCCACCACATCCAACTAAATTTAAAAAAAAAGATAAATGAAAAGAAAGAATAATAAATAAGGGTCAGAGAAAGAGTTATTAGTTTTCGTAAACGCTGTCGATTAGTAATATATATCACTCTACTGAATTTTCTACAAAGATATTCGTACAAAAATAAAAACAACATCTTACCCAAGTGTTCCTGGATTTCTATAAATAATATTTCTTGATAAGAGATCTGCACTATTATTCGCATATTTATCAAATAAATCAACCATATGATGTACATTAGTCCATGTTAAATCATCTTCCATTAGCCAAACATAATCTATTGAAATCTGATGGTATAACCAAACGAAAACTCGATCCCAAACACGATTTCTATTTAAACCATATTGAGCAAGACTTTCATCATTGACGTATAAAAGACGGTTTGTTTCATTAGTATATTTTGATGGTTGTTCATCACACATAACAAAAGCATCGACACCAACATGAATCAAAGCATTTAAATGTTTTAGCACTCTAACTGAAGGTGTTTTTGCTAATATAATTGCAGTATGTCGACTAGTTTGATCTTTTTTTGAAAAACTATAAAATAATAGATTAGTTGCGAAAGACGAGTGGACTTGAAAATAGTATAAAAGAAAATAAATAGTAAATATAAGAATAACACCAATTATATAACGGTACCACATTAATATTAGTATAAAATGTTTATCTGTTAATAAAATAAATACTAAAATAAAATGATGTTCACATTTAGTATACCTGTTTAACGTCAATGAGTATGTAACTTATGAAAAGAAGTTTAAATGCTTTTTATACAGTACTTTACATGATTATTAAGTATAGCCAAAGTCCAAAAATTGATTATTCAGTCAATTTTATTCAAATCTTGTTCTATAATCTTCTCTGACAGAGTAAATATCTTCCTCAACTGTGAAAGTATTATACTAAAAACTATTTAGTTAGGTACATCTTACAGATATTCTATGTACTCTATATTCATAAAATATCTACTAATGAATGAAATAAGTTTTGACAGTCTACTAATAGTACCATATTGTTATTGTTACTTTCCTAGATATATTGAATAGGGGTGTCACTTGATCTTTACTTTATAAATAAAGAATAAAAAGTTTTTTTTCATGCAGTAAGTATATATGCAAATATCCTTCATAACAACACAATACGTTTATTAATGTTTTTTCTTATCATTATCATAATTGTTTTGTGAACTACTCTAAGAAAATTAAAAAAAGTACGTTTCAATAGAAAAAAAATCTTTATTCTTTATTTCTTTATCTTTATCCTTAAAATAAAGATTACCTTTGTTCTTTATAAAATAGAGATAAGGTAAGGCCCCTAACAGTGAAGCACTGAATAAATTTTACAATAATTATCATGGAATTAAGAGACAATAATGTACAGCATGTTGATTCTCTATTGTGTTCGACTTTATCATGTTAGATAATGAAAAACTAATTTTCTCTACTAGAATGTTTCTTGTTAACTGCAATATTTTAAGGCAAAATATTCACCTTCAAAAATAAAAAGTCAAACAAGCATGAGAATTTAGGTGTATATTTTATTCGTTCATCATCATAGAGAAAAAAATGTGTTCATTTTTAAGTCATTTTATTCTTATGTTTATCCGACTAAATAAATTATTGTGCATGGATAGTACTGTGTTTAATCAATCTAATAATATACTTCATATGTTAAGATACATTTTGCATCAACTATGTATTTATTTTCTGAATAGTTCTTTTCAAATAACTATGAGTTATAATGGATGATTGCCTTTAAAGAAAAGAAGAAAATGTCAGCATCGTAACTTGTTAGAAAAAAGTCTACTATGAAAAGAAAAATTATTTTTCTAATATGTTAAAATATTCACTTTACTTGAGTAATTGTTGCTTCCTGAGTAACAGCATTTTGCTGCAACAATAAATAATTCTTTCGAACTAGAAATTCTGATAACTGAATATTCGTGTCGATCATTCAAAAGGATATTGATATTATCTAAATACTACGATCTGTAAAAATAATATAGCCATAATAATTAACACTTGAATATAAATTTTATAGCTCAAATGTTTACGTTAAACTGCAGTCTATGAAAATAACTTAAACGGATAGATAGATTTACGTTATATAATCTTTTGTAAAGTAATTTTACCTTCTTTTAATTAGAATTGTTGATAAAAATACTAACTTAATTGCATTTTTACACATATTTTGCGATGGATCAATACAAAATTCATAAATAAATATGTGAAGATGAAGTAAATACGAGCAACAGAATAAAAATGTCAGATTACTTTTTTATGAAGTTATTTTATTAGAATTTGTAATATATATCCTCCTGGACAAAAACAAATGATTACTATAAATTAACATTTTGAGAAAAGTAATTATATATTCGGATAGTACGCGGAACTCTCTACAACCCTATATATGTTCGGTATAAATTACATTTGCTTCTTAAAAATAAAATAAAGAACAATAAAGATACCCTTATTATCAGATTTCCCGGTTACATTCAATTCTTTTTAATTCATCAGATAAGCGGCATGTTACAATTGACAAACATACAGGGTGATACAACATTTCACACGCCTTCAGAATATATCCTTACTTTTCCAAAAATATTTATTTATAGTAGTCATTTGTTGAAGATATGGTGTACAATCATTTTTGTCCAGGAGGATATATATACATGTGGATTATTTAGAAGTGACTATTATAATAGTTCTACTATCGATCGAATCTAATCAAGTCAATTCCGATATAAAAATAATCATTATAGGACTGACAAATTTTTGAAACTTATATTTAAATAATGTAAGAATAATATTCATTAAAATACCTTTTCTTTGAGTTAGACTCCATTGTAGGATAATTGAGAATACTGAGAAAATTTTATGAAAACCTTGAAATCATCAATTCGTATTTGAGTAAAACTCGAGTACCATCTATTTTTATCAGGGATTAGGCATCTAATGATATTTCAGAACATCTGGTTATCTATCATGTTTTTAGAGTAAATATAGAATAGAGTAAAAATGGGATGTGACTACTTCATATGAAATGCATATTTGAGCTGATATTTTTCTTAAAAAGTGATAGAAAAAAGTAGGAATCACTGGCTTATGTTAAAAGTATAATTAGCAACAAAAACTAATTACGAAGACATTAATCATTATGAGCTGCAGAAACTTGAAAAAAAGATAGAAAGCATTACAAAAAACACTATACTGTCGAGCACGATCTATTTCTGCTCAATTAAAAAGGAGATGTTGTAAAATTTATTATTAAAAGAACAGTGATAATTGATTCTTTTATTATCTATCATTAGCTACAATTTTATTTTAAAAACTCCGATTTAATTGTTTCAAATGGTTTTTAATCGACACTTCCTGTTCAGAACTGAAAAATGAACTGTATGAGCTCAATGTTGATATCTTCATCTTGCGAATTTAAAAATGCAAAATATAGACTTTTTGACTTAAAAAAAACATACAAAATATGAGTATCAAATATGTGTGTACACAGAACTACGCTAATGATTTGCTTCGTATCGCTTTAAAAATTAACATCAATATTTACTTTACTTATGTGAAGAAAAAAAATGTCATGAGTGAATATCTCATTATGATATGTGAAAAGTTGGCAACGACGGCTGAGTTTTGTCTTTCTTTTTACGACGGCAACTAAGAAAGACTGATGCTTTTATAACATTAGTCAGGAACTTCAGAAGAAAAAAAACTTTAACGACATTCTCATTTCTAGAAAACCTTTCATTGGAAAAAAAGGACCATAATAGTAGAGAATATAGGAGTAAGAATCAAAGAAAAGTACATTCAATAAATGGCCTTGAATACTTCGTTGTAATGTAAATATCCTATATATCATCAATAGGTTGTTCATATACATTTATTCTGTTAAGTTATGTGTTAAAGGATACCACACAAAATTATTGTAATATATGAACGATTGATTAACATATAACAATGAGCAAACCATGGAAATATATTTCCACTAATTATTCAAAACTAAATAGATTCAATTCAGTCATGATAGAGGTCATTTTTTTTCTGTAATCATTCAAATTACAAATCTATACCTTTTTTTCATACTGTGTAGCGCTATGAATTATAGATCTTTGATATTATTTAGTATTCTTTTTGTAGTTTATATTTATTTATTGTTTTTGTTCGGATTAATTAATTGTAAACTAGTATGTGAAAATAAATATCTGTACCAAACAATTCATTTAGCTTTTAATTTTACAAAATACTTATGTAATAAGAAAAAATATTGTAAAGATTACGTTATCAAGGGAATAAAATGCATTGGTTTTTGAAAATATCATTATCACCACACAATTATTTTTACTTACTTGAACATCAAAACTTCAAAAAAGAAGTCTTCTGTAATGAATTAACCACTTTTTTTTAAATAAATTAGAAAAAATAAAAAGTTTAGAATTATTCGAATTATTAACATATCTCAAATAGGAGTGTTACTTTAAGGATAAAGAATAAAGATATATTTTTTCATGCAGTAAGTACATACGCAAACACCCCGTATAACAACATAATACATTTATTATTGCTCTTTTTTATCATCATCATCATCATTTCCATATGCCATATCATCAGAAAAAAAAGGATCACACAAAAAATGATATGTACGATAATATAAAAATTTACATTGTTTGAAAAGTATCATATCTGATATAGATCTTCATCATTGTAGCATTGAAAATAAAATGAGTTTTTCTAGTTTATGTCATAATGTTCTAGAAAGTGATTAGTAACAAAATTTTACCTTTTCTTTATTTCTAGGCAAAAACATTGAAAAACGCTTATTTAATGTCACAACAACGTCGAAAACAAGACATTCGTTTGAATCATATGATCGTATTTTCTACCTTTGAAATATGATTAATAAAATATATACAACTAATTTTTTAAATAATAGAATATTTTGTTACAGTTTCAGTTATCATCAATTGCTATATTACCTCTATTTGCATAACAACAAAAAAAAGTCTAATTTAATTTTTATATGAGAACAAATTTTATTTTTGATTAATTTAAATACGAAATTGTCTAAATTTATTCTGAATATATTATCGAAAACAACATATTGTTCTTCCAGTACAATTGTTAAAATAGAGTGTCGACTTCTCATGAATTCTAGAATTCATTAAAACAGACATAATAAATTGCATCTATATGACGTTTCTAGTAATTCATGTGTATGACATTGTTACTTTTTCTTCTTTTACCCTTTTTGTTTCTTCAACTATTAATTAGTTCACAATACGAAAAGAAAAAATCAGACGGAAAAGCTAAAGTGCTTATTGCTAATAGCAATATATATTAAATTTTCTTTTATGTTTAATTGTTGAAAGTTACGAAAACATTTTTCTTTCTTCAAAATTAATCCTACTCATTTTCTTTACAAGATTTTTCTTTTTTGTTTAAAAGAAAATGCCCCCTCGAACCTTAAACAACAAGTAAAAAATGGTTAATGCGAAAGCAAAAACAGAATGAGAAGATTGAATTTATTTTTGTTTGAAAAAAGAAAAAAAAAAAGAATTAAATTTCATTGTCTCTCTCTCGGTATATAAATATCTATATATTTTGAAACATTGTTTTTAAAAGAATCAAAATGGATTTCAATAATTCGACGATATCCATTTATGGTGAACGTAATTCCAAGAGAAAAGATGGTCTACCACAAATTCAGAAAACACCGAAATTACCAAGAATTGTTCTAAGAAATTCAGCAGGTTTTGTACTTAAAACAGAAACAACTTTTCAAAATCAAATTTATCAAGCTAAAGCAAATTTATTAGAACCAAATCGTCGATTAACTGATATTGAATGGCGGTAGAAAATCAAATTTAAATTTTTTGTTGAATTAATATATCTTTCTTCTAGTTTACCACATGCACCTGTCCCATCAAGACCAGATTATACACGTTCATTAGATTATGATGATTTTCGTTTATATAAAAAACCATTGAAACCAAGTGATGCTAATACAACTGAATATGCGGATATGAAATTTTGGGTATAGACCGTAGTTCTTTTTCTTTTTAATACGATCAAAATTTGTTTTATAGAATTATCTCCTACCTGATCGACGACTTGATCAAGTGAAGTATGTATAGATTGTATTCATTTATTTAATACGCATTGTTTTTCTTAGTGTTACTCGTAAAACAATGGAAAAATATTGCCGAAATGGTTCCGGTGTACCTCATCCTGAATTTATGACTAATTTTAATTTCTTTAAAAGTGCTAAACAACTATATTTAGCAATTGTATCATCATCATCAGGATTAGATAAAATCATAGCTGGTTTTGGACCATGGGATGATCGAAAGTAAAAAATTTAAAACCAAAAAAAAATTATAATTCTTCTTTTAATAGAAAAATGATAATGACACAAGTACTTACTAGTTTATTACGAGGTGATCTTGCAGCATTAGATGATTTACCACCAACTATTAGAAATCAAGCTCTATTAGATTTAGCAACATTACTTAGTGAAGGAAAACTAACTGGTAAGATAGATATTTTTTGTTTTCTTTATTTATTGTTATTTTTTGATAGGCGCAATGCAAGAAAAAGTTTTTACTGAATTAGCACAGAGTTTAAGTTCATTACCACCAGATATACGAGCAAAAGGTAACGATTTTTTAATTGAATTTCTGATGTCTATATATATATAATTTTTTTAGTCGCAGAACAATTAATAAAATCCTTAGAAAATGTTCCACCTGAAATTCGTGAACAAGTTATTCAACAAATTCTTGCTTCACTTGATACTCTATCCGAGGAAGATCGTGAAAAAGTTTTACATGATCTTGTTAAAAAAATTTCATCACTACCTGAAGAAAGTCGTATTGCATTAATTGAAAAAATCATGCAAAATTTAGATAGTTTAACAACGGATGCTAAAATAAAATTATTACAAGATCTTTTAAGTGAAGCTGATAAGATTCCAGCTGAAATGCGTGAAAAAATTTTACAACAGCTTCTCGATAGTCTTGATACATTATCACCAGAAGAACGTGAACGTGTGCTAGCTGAATTAACAAAAAATCTTGCTAATCTTCCAGCACATATTCGTCAACAATTAATTGAAAAATTACTTGAAAAATCTGAATTATTACCACCGGAATTACGTGATCGAAGTAAAAGCGAAAAAACAAAATATATAATTTTATTTATTTATTTTTTTCTTTATAAATAGTTTATGCTGAAATATTAAAAAATGTTTCGGATATTCCGGAAGAAATGAAACGTAAATTAGTTGTTGAATTACTTAAAAATGTTGATAATATGGATCCATTATTACGACAAAGTGTGATGAAAGAAATTCTTAATAATTTAGATTTAGTTGATCCATCAATGCATGGTCAAGTCTTACAAAATTTTCTTCATGCACTCGATGATGTACCTGCTGAATTACGCGATGAATTATTACGAAAAATTATTGAAAAATCATCGAAATTAGATGATCCCGAAATGAAACGTCAAATACTCGAAGAAATACTTAAAAATCCAGCAAATCTTTCTGCAGGTGTATTTCAAGAATTAATTAAAAATGTCCATGATCTACCAGCGGATTTACAAAAACGTCTTTTTGCTGAAATTGTGCAACGAAAAGATGATTTACCACCATCTGTTCTCGAGGAACTTATTCGTAATGCTGCACATGTACCACAAGCTGTTCTCGCTGAATTACTTAGTTCAGTTGAAAAATTAGCACCATCATCATTAGCGGAATTAGCTAAACATTTAAATAATTTACCAGAAGAATTACGAAATAAATTACTTGCTGATGTTATGAATTCAATGGATAATCTCAATGATGAACAAAAAGCTGCATTAATTGGTGAACTTTTAAAAAATCAAGGAAATCTTAATCCACAACAATTAGAAACTTTAATGAAAAATTTAGATGGACTTGATCCAGCATTAAAAGAAAAAGTTATGAGAGGTTTATTAGAAAATGTCGATAATTTATCACCGGAAGTTAAACAAAAACTTGTAAGTTTAAAATTATTATAATAAGAATAATTTATATAATTTATTTTTTTCTGATTAGATTCAAGATTTACTTAATAAAGATTCTGGTTTGGATCAAGCAACTCGTGTAAAATTATTAGCGAAATTATTAGAAAATCCTGATAATTTAACTAAAGAAGAACGAGATAAAGTATTAAATCAAATAATGAATGAAATCGGTAGTGTTAAAGATCCTGAAATGAAAAAAAAACTTCTTAGTGAATTAGTAACGAATTTAAAAGATCTTCCACCTGAAACTATGTCACAATTAATAACAAATATTCAAACATTATCAACTAAAGAACAAAAAGAATTATTAAAACAAATCTTAGATAAATTCGATGAATTATCACCGGAACAGAAAGAAAAATTAGTCGATGATTTACTTAAATCAGCAGCAAGTAAATACAAAAAAATTTTGTTAAATTTTTTAATAAAACAAATTATTTTTTTCTAGGTATGCCACTTGAAGTACAAAAACAAATGATTGCTGATTTAATAAAAGGATTAAAAGATTTACCACCTGAAGAACGTAAAAAATTACTGGAAAAAATGCTTAATAATCCAAATTTAGATCCATCTGTACGAGCTAAATTAATGGAAGAAATGTTAAAACATATGGATGATTTACCACCTGAAGAACGTAAAAAATTAATGGAAAAAATGTTAGAAGATCGAGATAATTTAAGTCCAGCTATGCGAGCAAAATTAATGAATGAAATGATTAAAAATATCAATCAAATGTCACCAGAAGAACGCGATAAATTTCTAGCTGGTTTGTTTATTTGATAAATTAAAAATTCTTATTTTTTTTGTTTAATTTTTAAAAGAACTTGCGAATGATCCAGATAAACGAGATTTATTACAACAATTACTTAATAGTGGACAAATAAGTGCTGAAATGAAAAAGAAATTGATTGAAGAAATGACTAAACAACCTATTGATCCAGCAACGTTACTTACTGTACTTCAAAATTTAAAAGATATTCCACCGGAAACACTTGAAAAAGTTCTTAAAAGTATTGAAAAAATGTCCGGAAAAGAATTAGTTGAATTAGCACGAAGTTTGCATAGTTTACCACTCGATGTTAGACAACGTGTTATGAAAGAAATATTAAATTGTTTAAAAGATCAAGATGCAAATATACAAGCAATACTTCTACAAGAAATGCTTCGAGCATCTGCTGGTGTTAATCCTGAACTTCTATCTGATTTAATCGTAATTATTATTATTTTTATTGAAATAATTTTTGTATTTATTTGTTTTATAGAAAAATGTTATAAATTTTACACCAACATTAGTCAAAGAATTATTAATACGAGCTAAACAATTTCCAGCAGAAGTATTGAAAGAATTATTCGAACATATCGATGAAGTTCCAATAGCTGTTCTCGAAGATATTATTAAAAATCTCGAACAATTATCCGGAGAAGTTATTGCAGCATTATTAGCATTAAAAAATCTTCCACCAGCTATACGAGAAAAATTAATCAAAGAAATTAATTCAAATAAAAAACTCAAAGATAAACTAAAAGGTAAATTCACCTATACATTCAATTTCATTTATTTACTGTTAATGTACAATTTTAGCAATTGATCCATTAGCAAAAGGTATAGAAGGTGTACAAGGTATTGTACCAACACCGAGACCACAAGTGAAAAAACCCAGAGTGGTCCGTATAAAGATAAAGTTTATTTATAATATTTATAAATATTGTTTAGAATATACCACCAATGCCGAAAAAAGTACAGAAAAAAACCGATGCTCTCGATCCTGAGAAATTAGCAAATATCGATGAAAAAGATCTAGAAGCAATGTTAAATGATCCAAATCTACCACCTGAAGTTCGTCTTAAACTTATGGAAGAACTTCGGTACGAATTTTGTTTATTTATCAATCTCCTAAATTTTATTTTTTTAGTAAAAAACGTGCGAAACATCGTATTGCTGATGTACCATCATTAAGTAAATTAAAATTAGAAGAAATTGTCGATCCATTAGATTATCTTTACAAATATTGTATCGTTCAGTTAGTTGTTTACGATAATCTTTCTTTATATTTATATATTCTTTTTACTATAGTCCTGATCGTATGATTAATTATGAACGTGTTTTTCTTAATACAATTAAACATCAACAAGAACAATATCCAGGTCAAAATCCACCAGAAGATCTAACAAGTATAACTAATATGAAACGAAATAATATGGCTGGAAGTGCTTGGACAAATATGGGTGGTAAACGACGTAAACGTGGTTCGAAACAAATTGGTATGCACGATGGAAATGATGATGAAGATGATATAAAGTAAAAAAATGAATTCTTATTGATTTTCCTTTATTTGAAATATCGATTATCTTTAGTAAACCAAATACTTCTGGCCGACTTGTTCCAGTAAAAATGCTTGATTTTGAACAAGAAATAATTAATGAAAATTATGACGAAGAAGAACCACCAATGAAAGTAATTTAAAAGAAATTTGTCTTGTCTAATAATAAATATTTGATTTTAAATAGTCCGAAACAGCTCAAAAACTTGAAAAAATCAGTTATATTATTGATGATCTTCGAGCAAAAGAAACTGATATTACTCAAATGATGAATGCAACAAATGGTAAGATAAATAACTATTCTGATATTGAATATAACTTTTTTTTTTCTAGGACAAATCAGTCATTTAACTGCTGATGCTATCGCAGAATTTTATCCTGAAATTCTCGATCCTAATTTTAATTCGAAAAAGAAAGGCGGTGACGATGTAAAAATTATTCATTCAAAATTTCATCTCATCTGTATATTTTTTAATTTAGTCCGAGAAACCCATAGCTGAATTACTAAGCTATGCATCGTCATACACAACAGAACAATTATTAGCTCGATTATCAAAAGCTCAATTACAAAATGTAAATAACAAGGCTGATTTTCTCTCAACAATTCTTTTTTTTTTATTAAATTAGATTAATAGTCAAGAATCAATCAAACATTTAAATGCACAAGCACGTTGGAGTACAAATAAATTACTTCAGTTACGTATGAGAATTGATATGTTATCTAGTAAATATATTCTAAGAGATGATTAGATTAATAAAATTTCAATGAATTATTTTTAAAGGTGAACGTGAACGTCTTGTTGCTCTTGATCAAGAAGAACGACAAAAAGTTATGTATAAATATAAACATGTTGAAAAATTTCGTCGTCAACAAAGTCCATTATGGAATTCATTACATCCAACTACTGTAAGAATGAAAACTTATTAATTTACAAAACGTTTTTTTTTCGTTGAATAATTAAGGATTATGAAATGAATATTGAAGAACTTGAAAATGCACTCCGTCAAATTAATGGACAACTTTTTACTGATCAAGAATGTCAATATCTTAAATTTGTAAATATTTTTTTACAGGAATTTTTCAAACGAAATTATTTAATATTTCATTTAGATTCTTAAAATTCCTGGTGTTAAACGTATTAATTTAAGAGTATTTAGTATAATTGCTGCACTATCTGAAACCGTGAATCAAATTGAGTAAGAATATCACCTGAAAAATAAAAAAATGATACTATGAAATTTTATTCTAGACCATTCGTTCGTAATTTAATCAATAAATTTGATTATGAAGCACTTGATATTAAAATGCAAAAAGCTAAAGTTAGTAAAAAACGAAAAATTTAGTATCTATAAAATCAAATTTTTCTCATAGGAATTATTTTATCTTATGGCAGATAAAAGTCAAAAAATAGCACCGAATGGTTATGTTCCACTTGAAACACTATGTGTCGAATTGTCAGCAGGTGGAATTGAACAAGAAAATATTGAACATGTAAGTACAATACAACTAAAGTGATCAGTTGCATATTAGATATTTAATTATGATCGCTTGCAGATAGAGATCTTCAAATTAATAGAATTCCGTACTTCAAAAGAAAAATCTGATTAATAAAATTGCTCATAATTCTCGATAGAATCTTATGAATTACATATCAGATTTTGTTAAATAACTTGAATAGATATCGATCAGTTATTCTAAACTGTTTTTATTCATAATCATGTTGAAATTTAATATGTAAAATGACCTTTTTGATATTTTAGTGTAAGAAAAAATTTGATCGTGAAGGTAAAAATTATGTAGATTTTATGGATTGGCTTATTTATGTTCCATTATTCGTTGAAATTCATACACGAATTATTTCTAATCCATTTCAACGCTATGAAGATCCACTTAAACCACCAAAAGAACTCGAAAATGAAAATTGAAAACGACAACAACAATATATATTTTTTATTTTTTTTTTTCAAATAAACAATACTTCCATTTTAGTTTTTATATTGCTAGTCACATTTATATTACGCCTCATTAAACATAGTGAACTTTAATTGATATGTCCTTTTTTTGAAAAAATAATTCAAATAAATATTAATTAACAACACGACGATCAATACATTCAATGAGTTATTTAATAATAATAAATGCTAATAGCTCGTGTTTTAGTTGAAGGAAGTCTGTATGATCTTTTCCTTGTTAAATACAGAATAAAGGTGATTTCTAAATTTCCTACAACTGAAGAATCACAGTTGTTATAGACAATTATCAAGGATATATAAGAATAGCAAAACCTAAATCCGCTTCTAATGATTTTAGGCAACAATATAAAAATTTCAACACTGTCTGAATGATACAATAATTGCCAAATTCAAATTATTTGTATCCCTATTTCAAATCAGGGATCCTCATGGGATCGGATGGGACGGACTTTTCGTACCACATGACGATGTGACTCATCCCATCCCGTGGGAACGAGACTTCATCCCATCCCATCCCATGGGATTTATCAAAAAAAAAAGTCGTCCCATCCCATGAGGATCCCTGTTTCAAATAGATAATCACCTCCACTCGTCGGAACCTATGATTTTATTCTTAGGATTTTTATAGTAAATTTAATTATCAGAGAAATAAGTGATAATTTGTACTTATTATGTTTATACATGACTTTTACACGTGTATTTGTCTGTTATAAATAGAAAAATAATCTTTTTTTGTGTGAAGAAATATTCATAAACATTTATTAAAGAATTTAATTACAGATGTCATCTAGTACAACTGTTTCTTTTAGATAAAAATATATATAGAACGCTATTTTTAGAGTACTATCTATGGATAATACGTAGACCAGCTTGTCAACATTGAGAATAATTAGTATTGTTTACTTCCTTGCTATAAACCTTGAGATATATATTGATATTTATCGTTTGTAGTCCTTCACCAACTTTATTTTATGTTTATAAAATATGTCCACTATTATCTATACATCGTTGAATAGATTTACACTAAAAATGATAAATATTTGAAGTTTAGCAATAATATGTAAACTCGTGACATAACGAACTTCGCTTATTTTATAATTGATGGGAGAGAATCTACGTATTTACAACCGCCCAATACTTTATATGATTTATGTCGATAATCAATCACTGCTATATTAAATAGAAAAACAAATAAATTCTTAGAAAAGAAAAAACTACTTCTTATATTGCATTTCGTACCAAATAACACTCTATTGTTAGTTTTATTTTGAATAGAAAATGAATCATATAATAAATTATCACTTTATCTAACAGGTGACAAATAATGACTCATCGAAAGACGTAGATTGTTTCTTCTAATAATAAACAACAATCTATAGATCTCGAATACTATCGAAGATATTTTTTATCACGTATTCCGTATAATAAAAAAAAAGAATATATATACCCCTTGTCAGGTTTCTACGTCTTGTGATAGTACGTACGCCATTTGATGTCGTATGTGACACGTGTCTTTCTACTTTTGCCTATGATATTTCACAGCAAGTACACGTAGATATTTTACGATCCTTTGTTGATTCAGATCAGTTATATACGTAACTGTATTTGTTTCTCTTCTTCCAATGAAACCCTTATTTATTTACTAATATTTATAGCCGACTTGGTATATAAAACATATAAACGTACTTGTTTTGGTTTCTTTTTCTTTTCAGTATTTTAATAGCAGTAGACGTCTTATACATTATAATTCTTAATCATGCTATTGTTACTCTTTCTTTGTTTCTTATAGAAATTTTCGAGAGTGAATATATATATATGAAGTGGGTGTGCACGTAATTTTACTTTTTGATGGGAGAAAAAAAAAGAAAGAATTTTTAAAATTCTTTTGATTTAGTTTATATTTTTGTTTGTAGATATATAATTGATATTACAATGCCATTAACGGACAGAATGAAAATTTCTATTCACAAAATCGTCGAACCGATTAAAAGGTATAAAATGATGTGATTTGAGTAATAGATTGGAATTTTTTTTATGAATCAGAATAAAAAAAAACTATTGCCAATGTCACAATGTACTTGAATGAGATTAAAGAAAACAGAGATGGACAACTCCAACTCCGGAGTTGACACTTTAACTCCTTGGAGTTGGAGTGGAGTTAGATCAAAATTTTGAAAAACTCGGTGGAGCTGGAGTGGAGTTGGAGCAGAATTTTGAAAAAAATGGGTGGAGTTGGAGTGGAGTTGGAGCAGAATTTTGAGAAACTGGGTGGAGTTGAAGTGGAGTTGATGTCTATTTGGAGTGGAGTTAGGTAAATTTATATGGAGTTGGAGTGGTGTACCCCTGGAGTTGCCCCTCTCTGAAAGAAAATAATATATTTAAACGACACGTGAAAAAATAAGGCAAGAACATAAGAACATCTGTATATGTTATTCAAATCAATCATCCATAACGAGTAGTTTGTGAATAAAATCAACGTATATATTTTGTTACAGTCATTGATTTTTTTCATTCAAATTAGTAAAGAAAATGAGAGAAATAATATATTATATATTTATTTAGACTATTACTACGAAAATCGGTTATGTCCCAAGAAAAAATAACTTCAAATCAAGCACTTCAATGGTGTCAGACTTTTTTACGTGGTGCTTGGTCAACTATAACAGTTGAACAAATGCATATTGATCGTGTTCCGTAAGTTCTTATTCTTTTTCTCTATATTGAATTTTTTTTATTTAAAAATTAGTGGTGCCCTGTCGAATTATATATACTGTTGTACACTACCTGATAATATTCAAACAGAAAATAATGAACCTCGAAAAGTTTTATTAAAGTATTTAAATAAAAATTTATATCAATTTATTTATTTATTTAATAAATTTTTAAAGAATTTATGGTGAAGCACATGCTAAACATCGTGGTACACTACTTATCGATAGTGTCGTATGCGCACTACTATCTGAAAGAAAAATAGGTCCTTATGTACATGGTATATTTCCAGAAGGAAGAATCGAAGACTTTATTGAAGTAAGTGTAGACATTTTTTTTATAGATTGCACTGTAAACGAGCGATCTCTAGAAATATATTGTATTTTGTAGCATAAGCTAGATAGGGGAAAAGTATTCTGTAATGGAGACGTAGTTATAGAATACGACACACGCAAGTAAAACAATGGATTATATTTGATTATTAATCTAGGCTGAATCCCTCAATCCTTCTGATCTTAATAATGAAGATATTTCACGAAAACTCGGAGGATTACTTGGTGAACTTCATCAAACTGACATGCCATTGGCTAAAGAGCCTGTATGGCTCTCTCGAACAATTGAACAGTAACGAATTCTTTTTTTCCCCATCTCTTCTAATAAAAATTATTATCAATTTAGATATTTATTGGATTTACCCACATATATGAATAAACTTCGCACTGAACACGATCGAGAAATATTTAAAGAAATTCAATCCGTATGCAATTTTAAAGAAGAATTTGAACAATTAAAGTAATTGGATATTAAATAAGAAATTATTTTCATAAATTTGTTTTTTATTTATTTTAGAAATTTATTATCTACTATAGATAGTCCTGTTTGTTTTACTCATAATGATTTTCATGCAGGAAATATTCTTCGCTTAAAATCTCAGCCTGATAATTATACAGTAATTGATTTTGAATATTGTTCATACAATTATCGGTAAGAAATATCTCTTCATATATTGTTTCAACTATATAGAAAAATTATTTTAGTGGATATGATATTGGTAATTACTTTTCCGAACTTATGTTTGATTATAAATCAGCTACAGAATGGCCTTTCTTCAAAGTTGATTTTACTCTTTATCCAAATGAAAATCAACAAGTAAGTGCTA
Organism: Adineta steineri; assembly: GCA_905250115.1. Taxonomy (NCBI): domain Eukaryota; kingdom Metazoa; phylum Rotifera; class Eurotatoria; order Adinetida; family Adinetidae; genus Adineta; species Adineta steineri. Next base: position 279,555 of record CAJNOI010000076.1, on the reverse strand, counting down.
TCATAATTGTGTAAATGTATTAACAAATTAAATATTCTATATTAGATGATTTTTATTACATCCTATATTGATTCATCTATCCAAAGTCGAAATAAAAATAATTCTTCTCCAAATGCAATGATGAATGGATCGAATAGTGATGAGACAGACGGTTCCGATCGAAATGAATTAGCACGACAAATAATGAAAGAAGCAAATTATTTTGCTTTAGCTTCACATTTCTTTTGGACACTTTGGGCGCTTAATATGGCGGCATCAACCACAATTAAATTTGGTTATATGGTATGAAAATAATAAAAAAAAAGACAACCGATATTTTGAATAAACATTTTAGGAATTTGCTCGTGCTCGTTTAACTGCATATCATTTACAACGTGACATACTAACAGGTACTCATGATAAAGAAGATATTCAAATACCACCTCAAATTGGCGAAGAACTACTTCGATCACCGAAAAATCCATTTTATCAGTCATATAGTAAAACGAACAATTAATAACATTGTTTTATTGACATTTTGTTTTGTAAAGCTGCATTGTCGCTTTTACCGATGTAACTTGTTTCATATTTTTTAAAAGAAAAAACTTGTATATATACATATATATCTTTAATCTTTTTCTTTTTATACCTTTGTTGTTGTTAGTATAAGCGGTAATGAATCAAAAATGTTTATGATTAGTCAGTTATTGATGGCACTGAATCGTGTATGTTCTGACCGTGAATATAGGAGGTCGAATATGTATGTAAGACCTTGACTGATGATCATTTACACGACATATAATGGCTCTAGTAGATAGCAATAGAATTATTACACCGTCTATCTTCTTTTTTTTTTGTTCTCTTTCCTTTTTTTTCTCGTCGATATTGATGTCATTAACTTTTTTCTCTTCTACTCTCTTCAGAAGTTTTTTTCTTTTTTTATTGCTAGATATTCGTTTACTAACAACACATTTATACAACTTCAGCATCAATCGTTATTACCGCTAGCCTCGCGTGTTTGGTATATATATATATCTACGCGTATCAAAATATACATTTTGACAAATCATCGATAGATTTATTCCTTTTGCTTCGTGATATATTCACGTAGAGAGCAGAGAAAAAAGATGATCAAAGAGATTCATACGTTCGACTGATTGATCATTGTCTGCTCGTCTAATCGGTGACCTTTTACTACGATGTGTACTTTGTCTATTTTATCATCTGGTATAAAATGTGATGCTATACAGATTGTTGACTGAGAAACTCATATTTGTACTATTTCCCAATCAAACATAGTAGGTACAATAAAGCTTTTTCTTTCTTTTTTCTTCTTCTTCTTCTTTTCTTCTACTAAGCTTCCGCTTTTTTTTGAAACGTTTTATGTTTTTTATCGTAAAGTAAGTATAAAAAAAAAGAGAAAAAAAAATGCAGAAAAAAAATGTCGTTGCTACAGTGTCAGAATTAGTAGTCTTGCACTATACTAGTACGTGCCCGTTCATGAGCGTCTTTTCTATAATATAACGCAAGTGTTATGTATGTGTGTGTTGACGTCTGTTATACGTTAATCTCAAGTGTCAAATGAATCACCATTACTGGTTCAGTTTAATTAAAATCGTTTGATATTGAATACGAAAGAGAAGATGTATATTCATCGAATAATACCATCTTATTCTCAAATATTTTGAATGGTTTCTATTTTTCATCACTTTTTCTTTTTTGATTCCTTCGTCATTTTCTCTCTCTCTCTCTGCATGATAGCCTTTTGACCTCATCAACGCCACATGCAGGTGTTTACTCGTACTACTATTTAATCATATGTCTTATCTGCGTGTATATTGCTCTTTTTCTCTCTCTAAAATAGTATTGACACATCTTTTATTGATTATAGGTTGATAATTATGAGACTTCCGAATATAGATTCAGACAAATTTAAATATAAATACATACATACATGTATGTATATATGTACTATATATATAGTTGAGAGATTGCACAACATTGAACAGACTCAGTCGTCCATTGATATTTGTTGTCCATTTTGATTAAACTCAATGTCTATCTATTGCTTCGATACAATTCATTGTATGACAAAGAGAAAGAGAAAAAGAGAAGAAGGTAAAAAGAGCGAAAGAGTATGAAACTAATTTCCTTTGCTCTCCTTTCTTTTACTTGCGCAAATATTCGCTTCACATAGTCATGATGCCGAATAGTGTTTCGAATTAAACGTTTGGACGCGCATATGAATATGTATATATGTATATATATATATTGGCATCTCTTCATCTCATGACGCAATATCTCATTTTACTAGTTTGCTATAGGCAACAATGCATTATTGTAAAAATATTTAAACTACTTATTCTTTCTAGATTTTTTTATAAATTCTTCAAGTTTATTTTCATTTCATCAATGTTAGAAAGTGACGAATCATCGACAGCAGATCCCGATTCAGAAAATAAGGTAATCTATTTAGAATCTATTTTCTAGGTAGGAATTTTATCATTTATAATAGATTCTTCTTGAACCTTATGAATATATACGGACTATACCCGGCAAACAAATACGACCGAAATTAATTAAAGTAAGACTATTATAGTTATAATAAAACGCTTATTTATTCTTCGTCTTTTTTTAAAAGGCATTTAATTTTTGGTTTAATATACCAGACGATAAACTTGTTGTTATTGGAGATCTTGTTGAAATGTTACATAATGCATCATTACTTATCGATGATATACAAGATAATTCAAAATTACGTCGTGGTTCACCTGTTGCTCATAGTATTTACGGTGTTCCATTGACAATCAATGCTGCCAATTATGTTTATTTCTTAGCTATGCAAAAAGCGCTTACATTGAAACATCCTGATGTGACACAAATTTTTGTTGGTATGAATTTAAATTCACATTAGTAGTACTTAATAATAAAATCTTTCTTATCAAAATCATTGTATAAATACTTACTGATTATAAGAATGATGCATTGAATTTCTTGTTGTACTATAAGAGAGAAAAAGAAACCTTGATTTCATAGCTAATTAAATTTGCTTATCTTTGCTATCAAATAAAAGCAAGTTTGATATAGATCAGATGATGTGAATATAGTCGCTGTCTACTATTCATCATATGGTCGATAATGTTTACATGTGATAGCAAAAGCCTTTATTAGCACGATATCTGATAGTAATCTTCATCTTTGATTAATTAATATTATTAAATATTTCATTATTTATTTCTAGAGCAAATGTTAGAATTACATCATGGTCAAGGCATGGAAATATGGTGGCGAGATAATTTTGTTTCACCATCTGAAAGTGAATATCGACAAATGGTTATAAGAAAATGTGGTGGACTATTTAATTTAGGTGTACGTCTTATGCAATTATTTGCACCAGTAGAAATACGTAATACATATAATTTCGATAGATTATGTCAATTATTATCACTTTTATTTCAAATACGTGATGATTATTGTAATTTAATCTCAGAAGAATATACAAATAATAAATCCTATTGTGAAGATTTAACTGAAGGAAAATTTTCATTTCCGATTTTACATGCAGTTAATACACGTGAAACAGATACACGTATTATACATATATTAAAGCAACGTACACAAGATGTTGAATTAAAACGTTATTGTGTACAATTATTACATGAATTTGGTTCAATTGAATATACACGTCAAACATGTGATGATTTAGCTAAACAAGTTTATGATGAAATTGATGTTTTAGGTGGAAATAATTATTTAGAAAATATTATTCAAAATTTAATGGAAATATTTCGTCAGGATGGTGATGATGAAGTTGAAAATGGACATGATGATGATGATATTGAAGATGATGATACATTTGTAAATGATCAAATTGATGATGATGATATCGATGATCAACAAACACAATCTGAAGAAAATAATATTAATCATAAGAAAATGACAACGACAACTACTAATGGTAAATATCATACTTAATTGTATATGAAATTTCAATTGAATGATATTATATACAAATAATTCACAGTGACACAGACATTGTTATTTTCCACTAGTCATGTTTATTCTTCCTATTTTCTTTTTCTCTTTCTTTTAATGTATATTATACTATGTATGCTATTGTTTTGAACGTTGTCCGTGCAAATTTATTTAAAAAATTACTAATATCGAAAAATATGATCAACTGTTTGATCAAAAGAAAATTTTGTATTTTAATTATTATATACTTTAAGTAAAATAGGTCAATATCCATATCAGTCTAATGATCATCACATCTTTTTCTTTTATTAGGAATAGACCCGATAGTGTTCTTTCGGGTAAATTCAATTTTTTGATCGGAAGACGATGTAGAAATATAGTATTACCTAATCATCGGCATAAGAAAAAAGAAATAATTTATTGACATTTCATCAAGTTTTATATGGAAAGTAATTATTATATCATCTAGTGTTAATATACTGTCAAAGGATTTGTATACCATTATCATTGAAGATTTTACATAGATGTATATGACATCTTTAGTTTTGACTATATCAATTATTACAAAATATTTATTCGATATTGTATATTTATCTTGTTGGATTCATGATCATTTTCTATGAATTGTAATTATTGATCACTGGTGTCAAATTAAGTTTATATATATATATATTTGTTTATTTATTCAGTTCAGGGTGCTATAAAATCATTTTTATCCTCATAATCTATTATATAATAACTCTGGTCACAAGTACATTTTATGATATCATTTTAAATCGTTTTGATAAGTGTTAATTATTCTATTGATTTAAACAGATGATTTTGATAATGAAAAATAGGATTTTTTTTTGATATTTGCTTTTATTCGACAAAATATAACGATAAATAAATAAAAAGATTTTTTTTCTCTCGTTACACAACTTTATTTTGCCGATGCAGTGTTATCACCACTTGTCGTTGGTGCTGTTCGTTCTTTATGTACGACAATACCACGAGCAATCAAATCCGGTATTTCAACAGCAAGCCATGGACCAAGCTATATATAAATAATCAATATAATAAATATATATATATATACATGAACTTACACCAAGAGCAAGTGCATGAGCAATGCCAAAACGAGGTACATTTCTAGCCCATAACGGTTGAAAATGATCCGTCATACAAATCTTTCCACCACTAAAATAAATAATTATACTACAGATTCAAAACAAATACAAATATTCTTACTTACCGATACATCTTAGCTGTTTTTCCATCTAGATCAGGTATTGCAATTTCCGGTGCTGTCATCGGATATGTCACAGGTATCTAAAATACAACGAATTTATTTTTTAGATAAATAATTTCGAAAAAAATTATACATCAAATTCGATATCAAATTCATAACGTAACATATCTTGAATAGTCCATGCTTTGCCCCACCAACGTGTTCCTTCGGTATTTGATTCAAGTCGAAACCAATCATTATCAGCATCTTTATTATTTTTCACGTACTAAATTTATAGTAAGATTAAATCAGCTTCTAATGAATATATATAAATACGTACATGGATTAATGCTTGAAGTTCTTCTTTTAATCGTTGACGCCATTGTTCACCATCACGTGGACTTGCTTTTGTTTTTAATAATGGAATATTCGAAAGAGTCTTTTTTGTTACTTCGTCAACCATCTGAAAAAAAAATGAATGTAATAAAGCTTAAGAAGATTTAATAATTAGTTTTAAAATAAAATAAATCATTTCTTTATTTTAAAATAAATGTTATTTTTCTAGGAAAATTTAACACCATCAGCGCCATTATCGGAAAATACAGTAGCTTGACCACGTTTTTCAAGTTCCATAAGAACACGACGAAAAAGATGTGGATCAATATTATGAAATTCTAGAAAAAAATATTTGTTAAATCAAAAATATTAAAAAAAATGAATGTATACCAGCTGAACGTGTATCATCACCATGTAAGAGTTCATAAAAAGTACAAACTGTTCCATTCATACCATGTGCTGTTATCTTCAAAAATAAAAAATAAATAGAATATAGTTTATAAGAAAAAGGAATTTTGAAATATACCCATTGATAAATTGTTTTTGCCCATTCTTCAGGTGATTTCCAAAGGACTAAACAACGTCGTTTATGTTTATCTTCCCATTCAATATTACCTATATCATCGATAATGTATTATATAATTGATATTATTATTTATCTACCTCGACTACGTAATTCTTCAAGTAATACTTGTATAAAATTGTTATCTAATTGACCTTAAAGAAACAGAAACATATGGTGAATTGTTTTACAATAAAACGATTACATACGATTGATTTTTGCATTGAAAAATGGTGGGAATTTACTAGCATCATTTACATCAAATGTACAAACTTTTTTCAAACGACAATAGTCAAGGACAAGTGAACACCAAGCATCAAGTTGTTTACGACGTGTATCGAGATTTGGTTGAAGGCTATTATTATAGAAATAAAACAAAACAAATTTATTATTAAAACTAAAAGATGAATATTTTACGTAAAAAATGGTGGAAAATCATGATGCCATGATATATCTGAAATCTTTGTCGCTGCCATTTTTTATTCGTACAAAAGAATCTAAAATAACAAGGAGATTTATATAACTATCCCAAGTAATGATTCATTAGATAAACTAGCTGATAAGTAAAAAGTAAATTGATAATAAGAGAAAATAGAATATTCAAATGATATTCTTTCAAAAATATTTATAGAGAAGAAATATAATGGTTTATTTAAAGATAGAAGATGGTGTTTTTTTCATATAACAAGGAATAAAAATACCTTACTATTCTGGTATTTTGTAATATAGAATGCTATTTGAAGTTAGTCTCATTGATTCGATATATTTCGTGTAATAATTGCTAGTTGTAGTTCTAAACAGAAGACCAGTTTGACTCAAAATTCTCTCATTTCATCATTCAAACTCTTCGGATAGTAGTCTTAACAGTCAATGTATGTCATATGTACTCAATGCACTATTATCCGAATGATTTGAGGCATAAAATCGGAAGTGACTTATCACGAAATCTATTTCATATTTGGCTATTGAGTTTCAATCACAACATTTGTGATAATGCCTATCGAACAATTTAGTCATCATAGCGTTTTATCATAACAAAACATTATTCATTTGTGATCTGATCTGATATGCGACGAAACGGGAAGTTAATTATAATCCTTTCATGCAATGCGTATTTTGCTTTCGTATACATGTAGATGGCTTTTCTAAATTTATATTGGTTCTTCTATTGCAACCATCAGAATAATAGTAGATGTCGTATAATAAAAAATTTTGAATAAATAATTCGATAGAACGAATTTTAAATAACCTTTTAATTTAAATTTTTCGATTTCGATCTATTTTTAATTTTATACGTAAAATTCTTTTAATTGAAGGTTAACGGTTCATGGCTAATGGCTGTTATGAAACATCAAATGTTTACTTGTCATCAACAAGTAATTACGTGACTTCAGGAGTATTTTTAAACAAAATTTTACATTATCAGTTTATGTAAACATGCTTGAATATATATAAGAATCGATTGTTTATTATTTTTCTTTCAGATTTATTTCATATTTTTCCAGTTAGAATGCAGTTCTCACTGCTTCTTATTTTTACTTTCTCATACATCTATTTCGTAAGTTCCATCTTGTATTCATGTCAATATCAATACGTATTTTAATGTTTTTATAGACTTATGCAGCAGAATTGAAATCTCCAATGACGAATAATTATCCTCAAATAGCTGTATTAGGTTGCGATACTAATAAAGCAAATTTATATTTTGATGTTCAACGACAAGTATGGGTTGAACATTTAGTTAGTTCATGTGTTACCAATGAACAGAGTATTCTTGAATTTTGTCAACAAGTAAAATTCAATTATTTGAAACGAATTTGCCTATCTATCATTCTATTTATTTTTAAAAGGCATATCCATCGCTTAATATCGGTAACATTATTCGACTTGAAACTGTATTACGTTTTGAAAATTGGTGTGAGCTACTTGCACCATCAGATGATAATAAAATACCACGATGCAAAAGCGATAGTCAATCAGAAGAAGTCGTTCAACCATTTCGTTGTTTACATAAAAATTCTCAACGAGAAGAAATCTCTTTTCCAACAATTGATTGTACAATAAATCGTATAAATAATACAGGTGAATGTTTACGTGCTGAAAAATGGCAACAATATGCATCACTTGATTGTTCAAAGAAAGCTATGTTATTAAATAGTTCCATAATGCCAGTTGATTGGTGTGGACTATCAGAATTTCGTGGAATTGAATATATTTGTTGTCCATCACGAGGTATTTTAAATAACGATTGGAAATAGAAAGAAACTCTTTTATTTTAGATATTGATACAAGAAATGATTATGAAACAAGTCTTGATGAGAAAGATGATAACGCATTGAGTGAAGATGATCCAGTACAAGATTTTGTTATTGTACCAAAAACAAGTACAGCTGCAACACATCGAAAAATTATTGCTATGTCACTTTCATCACGTAAGCGAAAATAAAATGCTTTTTTTTGTTCTATTAAATTTTTATTTTTAAAAGATGAACCAAATTGGATGGATGATTATCGTCGATGGAATTCCGATGCAGGATATTTTGCTGGTAAAAATTTATTTCTCATAAAAAAACCCATTTTCAAAATTCTTCTCGTATTTAGATGATGAAGATACAAATGATGATCAAGAGGAAATTAAATTATCATCCGCACGAAAATCTCATTTAACTATCAATGAACATGAACGATTTACAAAAGAAAAAGAAGAATTTAAACGAAAATATAAAGAACAAATTAATGATGTAAAAATTTTATAATTAAATATTTTTTTTTTGAAAATTTTTGTTTTTAGTTAAAATCACGTTGGCAAAAAAATCAAGATGATATTAAAATATTAGCTAAGAAAAATTCGACGGAAGCACAACGACAATATGAAAATATTGAAATTGAATTTCGTCAAGAATATGATCTTATTAAACAAACAGCTAGTCGTGAACGAACACGTATTAATGCATTACATGAAAGTAATCTAGATAACGCCCTTGATATTGCTAAAAAAGAAACAAGTCAAAAATTAAACGTTGTTTGGAACGAGAAACCTCTTAAGGTATGAAAAAATTTTCTTTTTTATGTTTATTTATATTGTTACGCAATTTATTCATTCAAATTGTTCATTACGTGTTAGAAAGGGCATATAATAATGACTGTCTACATGTTTATTTGACAAGCGAAAGAAAGAAAGAAAGAAATACATGTAAAGTAGTCTGGTTTACGAGTAATAGTAGTTATACATACTTGATGGAAGAAGTGAATACTTAACGAGTGCGTAAATAAGATGATTTCAAACAAACATAATTATTGAATTGAACATTCACATTGAAGTACATACTTGAAAATATAATACTTATTGAATCATTTCTTCTTGTTAAAATCATTTTCTTTTTTTCTAATTAAAAATTTCTTTTTTTTTGATTGAAATCATTCGATATAAGTATCTTAATTTATTCTGTTGTGTTTGCTCACAGGATAGAACATGATATTAGTTAAATAGAAGTATTTTTTTCGAAATTTAATATCGTTGTTTTTTAGGCGAAAAATATTGAAGAAGCCTTATATAATTATCTTCATGTATTATTACGTGATCGTATTCATCTTGTAAATCGTTATGAACGTTTACGTACTGTCGATCCTGAACAGGCTAAACGTAAACGAATATCAATTCATGAACGATTACGTTTAATCGCAAATCAACTTAATGAAGCACTAAATCAATTACGAAATAATCCAACAATTCAGTCTGAAATTCAATCACGTATTGGTATGATTATCAAAATAATTTTTATTTTCAAGGCTTTTATGTGTTTTTTTCTTTTTTTTTGAAGATATTCTTCTTAGAGAATATGATGAAGTCAGTCAAGCAGCTGACAGATTAGTATCTGATTATGAGGCTTCATTACCAAAAACAACAACAACAAAAATTCGAATGTTACCATTAGGTCGAGATGAGAAAAAGATCTATCGATTCTCTACAACAGCGTCAAATAAAATAAATACTAAAGATGATGATAATACTAATAATGAATATAATTATGATACAGATGATGATTATGATGATGATGATGATAATGATGAAAGTACAACAAAAGCAACTAAAACTAACAATAACAATAATATTAACGATCAAGTTAATGTTGGTGAGAGTGATTGGGATATTGATATTGATTCCGATGCATCATTTAATGTTAAAATAGCTTCAAATAATGATGATCAAATATATAATGATATCCATCCATTAATACCAAATAAGGAAGTTAATAATCGTTTTGTCCAACGTCATTTATTTCTTACATATCTTCCATATATTATTGGAAGTTTACTTATAGTATGTATTATATTTGGTTTTATAATATTTCGTCTTATAATTCAACAACGAAGAAAATATCAGTATGGTAAATATGAAAAAAACTATACATTTACAGAAGTTGAATCAAGTACACCAGAAGAAAAAGCATTACATGCATTACAAATGAATGGTTACGAAAATCCGACGTATAAATTTTTTGAAAGTCAATCACCTAAATGTTAAATGCAACCTTTCGACTGTTTTTTTCTCTTGGTCGAAAAATGTTTTCACGTCCATAGTTTGTGTGCTTTAAATAAACTTCTTATCCTTGTTCCATTTTGATTATATATAGTTAGATTAATTAATACTGCTTAATCTCACACAGTAGATAAATATTAAATAATGTTGTCATTTTAATGTTGTTTCGTTTCTGGCTATGGGTTTTTTTTCCTATAAATTGGCTATTGCCACAGATAGTACGCATAAATAATATTTACGAATCTTTTTTTTTAATCTTATTTTCGTCACTTTATTTCTCAATTTTGTTTCTTCATTTAGATTCGCACTAAGTTTTGTTTTTTTTGTAATATATAGAAAAAAAATTTTTAAATAAAGTTTTCTTTTTTTGTGCTTGTAATCATTTGTCGCCTTTTTTTGTTTATTAAAAAATAATAAATTATAAAAAGAATTAACAATTGATTTATAGTACTACATGAATCGGATACGTGATCATAAAACGACTAAAACTACAGTGTTGACTTGTACAAGGAAACGTTTGATCATCAATCATCGATTGTTTTGAATGAAAGATATGACCTTCTATTCAGGCTGTAATAGACATCTGGTGAGGATGCAAATAATTTGTTCGAGTATATGAATGAGAAATGTCAGTTAATGGTATAATTGTTTATATTTCATAGTTTTATATGAAATCTATTCGAAATATCAATCATATGAATAATATATCCGAAGGTATAGGAAATGTATTTTTTGTACAACATTTAGTGAACATAAGAGAGAGATTAGAGTATACAAGGTTTCGGATTAGAAAGTTTACCAAAAGTCATAAATAAAACTTGTATGTAATCAACTTAGTTTTAAATTCTATTTTTATCTTTCGTATGTAAATCTAAAGCAAATGAAGAGAAGAACATTTCTTTTAAATATCCCTTTAGTAGCTATAGGCTTTATTTATTTCTATATCGTTATATATAGAAATCAATACATAATAGATCAAATAATACTAGAAGTCATTTCCGGTAAGTTCAAAAATCATAGATTTTATGGGTTATGTAAATGAATGAGTTGACACTAATATAAGTCTAAAATGATAATGATATTCATTCATCGGTTATATTCAAAATCAATCTTTTTTGTTTCGTTAAAAAGAAAAAAGATCGATCATTGCGAATATATATTAAGATATATCCGTCAAATTCTTTGTAGATCATTATTCATCGATCATAATTTTATTTTCTATTCATTCGATTGAACTCGATTGACCTATATGTTTATTACTTACTAACATGATATTTTATAAAAACAAAAATTTGATCCCTAAAAACAATTAGAATCAAAAAATAAATATATCAAAATATTATTATAAATTCATCAAAAGAAAGAAAAACAAGACTTCTATATCTGTAACTGTATATATCACATTATTATATCGTGCTTTTCTTGTTGCTTAATAAATATTTCATAGTTGTTCATTATAGATGCATGAGAAAAATAGAATAAATTCAGCTATTTGTTGATTAATGCACTATATTATATGCATGTCATTTTTCTCCTTCAAAATACTAATGCGAAAAAAAAAACGTTTTTTTATTTTCCGCTCGTGTTTTTCTCTTGAAGAAAATGATGAAAGAGAAAGTAACTAGTAAAAGCTGTAAATTGCACATGTTATAATGCTAAAAGTCTATGTAAATAGGATAGAGCAAAAAAAGAAAGAAAGGAATTTAGTTTCTGATGCATTGATTCTCTAACGAGATGCACGAGAGTAATCAAACAAAAACGTCATTAACACATTATAGAAGGACAGAAGAACTAAAAGAAAAAGAAATAAAAAAGAACAAAAATAAGAATTTTCTTTAGATGAGTTTTCCATGTTTTCCTTTTGTTGTTGATCGTTTTATAAAACGATCTAGTCGTATTAATTCATGAAAAAACTAGTAAAGACTGTTAATCACCTTTAAACTGAAAAAACTAATCAATATAGAACACTGCTTTTATAAGACTTTTTCTCTATCCTGTCGACGTTCATTTCCTTTAGAACTTTTTCCTCTTGTTTTTCTTTCGACATCTATCTGCGTTATACATCGTCTATTCATTTTTTTTCTCCTTCTATTTCTAACCTAGGATTCTATTATACTACTGATTAATATAAAAGAACTACGTATTCATTACAACTAGTTTTATATACCTACCTCCTTTTCTCTCTCTCTCCCTCACTTCCGAGGTCTTTTCTGTTGTTTGTGTCTCTATGGAACGGTATATATATATATTCGATCTATTGTCGACGATCAGAATGAAAAAAAAAACTTTTCATTATATTTATATTCTTGCCTCTCGACTATTCGGTCTATTGTCGAGCTATAACAACGATAATTATTTTCCATAGAAAACTATCCTAGGTATCTGCTGTAGACTTGATATAATCATTTTTTTTTCTGTAACATTTCAGATGGATTGGCATCGATTTCACGCATCAGCAAGCATTGCCTTGCTTCGTACATTACTCATCTGCATTAATATCATTTTTGTGGTAAATAAAACAAAACGAAAAGTTGATAAATTTTTATTAATTATTCATTATTTTAGATTAGTGGAGGTGTTTTATTTTTACTTGGTGTTGTTGTACGAAGTCAACTTTCAACATTTCTTGATATAACACCAGAAATGAGTTCATCAACACCATTTATTTTAGTATAAGATTTTATTTTCTTATATTAATTATTATTATATTTCTAATTATTTAGATTGGTCTTGGTTTAATTATTTTTTTTATTGGTCTATTTGCTTTCTGGTAAATTACTATTTTCTTTTTTGGGAAATGAATGATTTAGAAAATATATATTATTTTTAGGTGTACACTTAAAGGACATATTGCTTTATTATATGTCGTAAGATAATTTTATTGAAATATTTGAACTATTTCATTTCATTTAAATTTATTCTAGTATTCCAGCGTCGTTTTTCTTATATTTGTTGCAGAAATATTATTGGCTGTAACAGTTTTAATGAAACAGAAAACAGTTTGTAGAATATTGAAATATTAAAATGTATATTAATTGATTTTATTATTTAGTATGAAGAGACATTTAAAGCAAGTTTAAGTGGTGTTATGCAACAATATCCAAAAGAACCGATGGCTTCTCATGTTGATCGTCTTCAAAATGTCGTATGTTAAATATTAAGAAAACTTTCTTTATATTTTCTTTTACGACATAGTTATCATGTTGTGGTGTTGATTCATATACAGATTGGTTTTCCACTCCATATGGTGAACCACTTCGTCAAGTACCAGAATCATGTTGTAAGAAAACATTGAATCACACATGTTCACGAAAGGATTTACGAAAAGAATATTTACCAGCAGATATCAATGCAGATGTAAATTTTTTATTTTTTTCGAAAGTAGATTTTGTATTTGATTTATTTTTTCAGGGATGTTATGCAACAGTTATGACAGCAATTAAAAGTAATTATCCTGTTTTTGGTGGAATTATTATAGCTATTGCATTATTTCCATTGATTGGCGTTATTCTTGCTTGTTGTCTAGCAAGACAAATGCGTAAACAACGTTATGAACAAGTTGCTTAAATTAATTTATTTTGAATATAAGAAAAAGAAGGAATGAATGATTTTTAAGTTATTGCATTAATGAGCATTCTCGTTTTTTTTTTCTTTTGTGGTATAATTTATTTTATTAATGTTGTCAGTTTGTCAGTTTGTCTATTTATTATTAATCCGGTGTGTTTGTTTTTGAAAAAAGAAAAATTATTTTATTGTTGCTTTTTATTGGTCGTCCCTTTTGTTTTTTTTTCGTGTTATTAATAGCGTGGAGAGTGACGATCAAGTATGGATAAGATATTGAATTAGAAATAAAGATATGAAAGTGAATTGAATGAATTTTTTGTTTATTTTCTCAGGACAATAATATATATATAAGGAAACTATTTCACGTGTATGATTATATATAATCTCTTGCATGCTAATGTCTAGTATTTACGAAGAAAATTGAAATAATTTGAAAATCGATGGAATAATATAAATAGCAAACATATTTTGCTTTATGATTCATCAAATAGATTATATCAATATGAACTGTGAAAAAGGGCGTTATTTTTTATAATAAAAAACTGACATTTAATAGAACGATATATGAGTATTGCTATTAAAGTATGTCTCACTCACTTTAATGCCCGTGAAATTAGGTATTTCACGTCATATCCGTAAAATAATTGTGAAGTCGTGCGGTTATTGTAAGTCATGATTATGTCTAATACTATCCTATGCGTATTCATTGAGAAAATATATATAAATTTATATTTGAATTGTTTAAATTATTATATATATTTTATAATCTGCAGGTAATGTATGCAGATACTTGTTCCTTTATTAGAATAATCATAAAGAAATTCTTACCTGATATATATTTTTGCCAGACATCAGGCTAAGAAATCTCATAAGGAGGAGTGGGAGTCATTGGAGAAATCGTCGTCTTTTCTAATCTTACGGGAGAATGTTACTAGATTTGCATTTTCTCTTGATTCTGATTTATATTTATCAAAGGGATTCTAATCAACTATGTGAAGGTCAAAGAAGCTATGCAATTCTATAAGAATATAGAATCTATTCTGATCCATATCTGACTACGTTAAAACGATTCAGAAAGTTTGCTTTTCATATTCTCTCTAAAATATAAGCAAAAGATAAATCCACTAACGAGTGTTGTGAAATATTGAGAATAATCTATTTCCATAGACTCCTTTATTCCTAAGCCTTTCTCGACTATTTAGAATTTTTCAGCTGTTTTCAATTCTTCGTTCATGTAGTATTGAAAGACTTCGAAATGAGCTATTCATACTAAATCCTAAAATTAATTAAATATATAAGATAATAAAAACATTGTATGTCTCTTTCTATTATGTCAGAAAAGAAAACGTGACAATTGAATAATTTTCATCATTTTTTTTTGATATTCTTTACTTAGAAAATATTAAATGAGAATCTATCTATATGAATGAATATTTCTTTTAATGGAACTCCTACAAGTAAAATTTATTTGATAGTAAATAATAATATATTCTCTTATGAAAAAAAACGACCATCTCAAATATAAATCTAATAAGAATGTTTATTTTTACATTAGCTATTCAATCCTTATTTTTGCCCGATTTTATTATGATTCTAACAGCTGGATCTGACAGTTGGCGCGAGAATTGACAAGACAGATATTGTGATTATTTTCTTTTCTTACTTTTAATAACTACATTTACTCATCTTTTTCTTTTTGTTGAATCAGATGATGGAAATAATTAATATTCATACAAGTATCAGATTAATCATAATTAATACAGAGACTTGACCTGTTTCGTCTATAACCTTACCTGTCTACTAAACAATCGGAGCAGAATAAATGGCACTTATTAGATTCACATCATACTCTTCCAGGTCATTTTGTTCTTAGTCACTTTAGTCTTTTCAGAACCCTCCAATCAATATAAAAGAATAAAATCTGATTCTTTCCCTCATATATTTTCTATCTTCTATATCGATTGAGTAACATTTACATATTAAATTCTCTACGGATTCTATACGAAAAAAAAAGAAATATTTTCCAAATGATTAAATCAAATTTCAAGAATATTTATTTGCTTTTGTTATATATTATCAATGACAATAGAATCATGTTCAGTAAATATATGAAATATTTACCAATTGTAAAAAGAACACAAATGTGTACGTTAGTTTTCCTTAATATTAACTGTTTACTGATTAAATAATGACAATTGCGCATTTTAAAAAAACAGGTTTACAGTAAATATTCTTATCATCGTTCTATTTTTCTAATGAGTTCGTTTTACTGATAAGAAAATTCTCATTACAGTTTTTATGTTAAGTAAACTAATCACCTATACAAACAATAAGAATTTTACATTTATTTGGATTCTTAATTTTCAATCGAATGATTTTCTTTACATCCGTAATATCAACAGACAAAAACAAAATATCTCTTGCATTAAATGTTTTTGTGATATAGTAATATATAAAGCAACAGTATCAATATATTTCATATACATATCTCTTTACAAATATTATTCCAGCAATTAAAAACTATCTTCTCAAGTGTTTCTTGATTCCTTATAAATGCCAAATAATTTTGTCAACACATCGAATATTAATACTCATAAAAAATAGTTTAGCAAACACAAAAAAAAGAAGAAGATGATGATGATGATGACTTTTCTAATAAATATAAGCTCTAACACATCGAGAATATATATAATCTACTTATATAGAATTTGATCTCGGAAAAAGGAAATATGAAATTATTTCCTGTTGAAATGAAAATAATATGTGGTGACCTCTAAGTGTTATTTATTTCGATTGGCTATTGAAAAGTAACCAATGTATTTGATTATAGTTTGGGAGTGGGTGTACTGGGGGTGAAGTGAGAAGAGAACGACGCACGTCTATTTGTTTTGTTTTTTGGGAAGAGAGAGAGAAATAGACGTCGATTTTTCTTCTCATTCTCATCGTTTATAGAAGCAAAAAAAAGAATATATATAATATATACATATGTGTATATATATATATATTGTTTCGCAACTCGTGGTCGATGATGAAAGACTCATTTTGATTACGACAACATCATTCGTACTATGTCGTTATTTTACGTGTAATTAGGTGATGTATAAATATAATTGTTCTGTTTTTTTTCGTGATCATATGACCTATTATTTATTTCTTTTTCGATATATATTCCAATCAGACATTATCATCATGAATTAGAAAGAAAACAATAGTAATACTGACAAAAGAAGTAAACGAAGAAAAAAAACCCGTCATTACCCTCGACATTTTACAATAGAGTATAAAAAAACAAACTATGTAAAAAATGTCCCGTGAGCAAATATGTCAGCAGACGATCTTATATTGAGTCATATTGATTGGAATGTCGATAGATTTTATATATATATATGATTTATTTATAAAAAAACTTCTATTTTCTAGATTGTATTATATATTAATATTATTTTGAAATAAATCTTATTCAATATCATCAATCATACGAGATTGATAATGTCGAAAATGCCATTCAGTTCTCTGTTAGCACCTCGGTCAAAGACTGATCATGCTAAACAATTAAGAGATTATTTTACTGTGATTGAAAATGAACAAGATAAAGAAAAGAAAAACTATGAAGACGTAAGTTAGATTTTTGAGAATATATAATTTAATTCGTAATTTTTTTTTCTAGGCAATTAAAAATATTCACAAAACATTACTTGCATTAAAAGATGGTTTATTTGGTCCACGTGATGGTAGTAGTGAACCAGCTATAAGTGATGTCTCACAATTATGTAGTGGAATCTATACACAAGATCTTATGACGATAATGATAAATAATTTAAGTCGTGTTACATTTGAAGATCGAAAAGAAATTGTTGCTATATTTAATAATCTATTACGACGACAAGTTGGAACGAAATTTCCAGCTGTTGATCATATTATTCAACGACCTGGAATTTTATTTAAACTAATTGAAGGGTAAAATTAATTGAGATTAATATATATATATTAAAATCTATTTGTATATAATTAGTTATGAAAATGCAGATATTGCACTTAATTGTGGGATGATGTTACGTGAATGTGTACGTGTGCAAGAATTGGCTGAAATCATATTGAGATCACCAGATTTTTATAAATTTTTTGATTATGTACAAAAATCAACATTTGATATTGCTAGTGATGCTTTTGCCACATTCAAAGTATGTAATCAATGATTTATTATTATCTAAGTACAAAAAAAGGCGTTTTTAAATAAATAGAATTAAAGATCTTATCGGGAAAGAGAGAGAGAGAGAGAGAGAGAGACTTATTTCTCATGTGATTTGACATGATTATCATTAAAACTGACTTTTTCTAAAGAAAACAAAATCCTTTCTTATCCCTTAGGAATCATCTTATAGTTGGGGAAGACACAGCTGAGAATAGTCGAGTGACTATTAAAAGTTTTTCAATAAAAGATTAGATTTTATCAGGAAGTGACTATGAATTTTCTTCTAATTATAACTTATTTTTTTGTTCTAGGATTTATTAACAAAACATAAACCCTTATGTGCAGATTTTCTTGAACGAAATTACGATCATTTTTTTAATAAATATCGTGATTTACTTAATTCAGAAAATTATGTTACACGTCGGCAATCATTAAAAGTAAGTTGATAATCGTTTTTTGTACAACACAAATAAACCAAACGAATAGATTTTATCAACAATTCTTTTGGAAAATACGAGTTTGAGTTTATTAAAAAAATTCTCATGTGATATAGACAAATTTATTCTTATCTATGGATTATTTCCATCTGAAGCTTTTATTATAAATACAAAATTAGGATTAATTACAAATTCTTTAACTCTTTCTGCTTTTGATATATACAAACGAGAAGTTTATGATGTATTTAAAGTACTTAAAATAATTGATTATTTATTTATTTATTTTGCATTCGATATTGATTTAATAACTTTTTTTTTGCAAATTTTTTATTTTCTTTCAGTTGCTTGGAGAATTGCTGCTTGATCGTTATAATTTTTCGGTGATGACAAAATATATAACAAATACAGACAATCTCAAACAACAAATGAATTTATTAAAAGAAAAAAGCAAAAATATACAATTTGAAGCATTTCATGTTTTTAAGGTTTCTTGATTTTGCTATTAAATAATATAAAAATTAAAAAAAACGAAAATTAAAATTTACATAACATTTTTTTCGTATTATTTAGATATTTGTGGCCAATCCAACAAAACCAAAAGCTATATCTGATATACTTCTTCGAAATCGAGAAAAACTTATTGATTTTCTTACGACGTTCCATACAGATCGTAAGTTCTTTTCGTTTTTTTTTCCTTATTTATTTATTTATTCATTAAAATACGAACAGGTACAGATGATGAACAGTTCAATGATGAAAAAGCTTATTTGATCAAGCAAATCAGTGAATTAAAAGACACCAAAGCTTGAGACACATTTTCTTTTTCGTTCGTGTATGTGTAATGTGTGTAAATTTTTCTCTTTTTTTGTTGCTCATTATAAACACATACACATAAATCTCCTTTTTTTTATCTCTCCCCACAAAGAATTTGTGAATGACCGTCCTTGTAAACGTTTATCGTCATTGTCTTCTTTCTTTCTTTTTTTCTTCTTTCTATGTGTCTTTCATTGATAATTTGTGAGAAAGACTAAATTCTGCGCTATGCTGCCCTTTTATTCGTTTGTTTATGCCACATTCATTGCTGCCCGCTTTTTCGTCAGCTTCATCACCTGTGTTGAACTGATCTACGTTGCAGTACAACATTCTTTTCTCGCTTTTTTTCTTGTATTGTTGTTCTTGTCGTTCAGTACGACAGACAGACAGACAGACAGACATACATTTACATATGTGCACAGTTAGGTTACTGAAGTGAGAAAAAGAAAAATATGTTGAATAAGTGAGAAAGAAAAAAAAAAGGAACACTCACTGAGAGAATATACGATTGTGCAATCAATCATTAAAAATGATATGAATAAAAAGAAACTTGATGATTGATTGTTTCATGTTCGATCTATTGTTTTTTATTGTTCATAGAAAAGGATCGAATTTGGATTGAGAACTATAGATCAATTAAAATGATGTAAATTTATCAAGATGGTTTTCAAAATAACATAGCAAATGTTTGCAATATGGTGTAATTATTGCGACAAAAAAGAATAAACCATAGTATTTTTGCATCATATACAATTAATGCATATCATTCCGCTGTATAAATTGTTATTTTATAGACTAACGGTAATTATTTTGCATATAAATTCAATATACAAACGAATAGTTTGTACTGAATTATTGCCATCAGATTTGATTAAAAACGATTTATCATTACTAGATAATCTGATTAACTTATTGATTAAGTTCAAAAGATAAAAATCAACAATGGTTAAAGAAAAGAAAAATATTATTTGTACTGATAAAGTGTATATTTGATGAAATATGTAATGGAATGCTTATTATCATGTGTCTTTCATAATAATGTAAAATCGGTTACGGCCATACCACGTTGAATACACCAGTTCTCGTCCGATCACTGAAGTTAAGCAACGTCGGGCTCGGTTAGTACTTGGATGGGTGACCGCCTGGGAATACCGAGTGTCGTAACCTTTTTATTACAATTTTTTTATTCGAATCTATCAAAACTATTCAGGTACTGTATGCTATCATAGTAAAAATTCGAGTCAAATAACTAACATTTTACAATAACTTGTGCTTATTTTTCAAGGGAAACAATCAACAAAAGAATTATGTAAAAAATAATCATCATCTTATGATTTGCCAGTTACATATATATGAATTAATACTTGAGATAAATTTCTTTAAATATTTAATAAATTTTGCTGTTATCATTCGACCCTCGTTAGATAATTTTCCGTGAAATGTATTTATAGATAGAATGAATTTTGTTAACATTAATTTGATATTGTGTTAATGAGACTATTGTATTTTCTTTTATCATTTGTATAATGTAATGACATCAAAATCAGCATGATGTACTTCAATAAATAACTAAATTTTAAATAGTAGAATTAATTATATCTTAGTAACTAATATTAACATCATTTGTAGAAATATTGTAGCAGTTTTCTATTATTCTATAGTAAATCCAAATCTGATGTGCATATCGCAAACCTGTTTGCTCGTACCCATATAAATACAAACTAGTTCTGATATATACAATCATATAAGACAAGTACCAGCATCTATGTATCCCTCTCTTTTTACATGAATACTTTCTGACGGTTATCCAAGGAGGAAAATGCGTACTTTTGCACTTCAAGTGAATTCGAGCTACTTTATGCTACTTTGCATTACTTTAAGTTACTTTATGCTTTAAAATACGCATTTTCCCTCTTGAATGAAACTCATGCATGAATATTTCAGAAAATGTTTCTATTGGAATTTTTCAATACATATCGTTGATGACGTACTCTGATCTCATCAGTATTATAGTTGTCTGAAACTATCATCAAAAGAATGAAATTTGTTCATTATGACGAAGTAGTGATTTTACTTTGGTAGATAATCTCACTATAATGATATTGTTATAGATGATTTTAAGAAATGAGGGTGGGTATTCATTCATTCTACATCTACACCCTTAAATTATCAGAACAAATACAATTATATAAAAGAAAATGCTTGAGATTTCTCAAAGGTGTACCGTTTAACAAGTGAACTTTCAGATAAAATACAAATGAAAATATCCATTTATTGAAATACTTTTGAATGAAGATTAGCCGAATGAATTGATCTGTTTTGAGTTGTATTGGCCTACTATGTTGATCGATGATGATTCGATTGTGCACTGTTAATCTATATATTAATTTTATTTTAATATAAAATCACTAATTAAATTGAATTGGATTAGTAGTAAATATTTTTAAAAAAAAGTGCCTGTCTAAAATCATCAACAGCCAACAATTCAATTAAAATAGAAGTTAAAATATTTTATTTGATGTACAATATAGTTTTTATAAAAAACGACACTTATCCAATGATGATTCTTTCCAGTGCAATAAAAGAAAATAAGCAGTTAGTAAAAGAAAACAAACGTAAAAAATAAGTTCATAATAAATTTGCAATAATTATGTAATAGAAATATATGGGCACGGCCAGCTAACGGTCCCCTTCACTGGTGAAGTTCAAAAATCAGTAATATATAGAAAAAAATTTTTTTAACAGAAATTATGATCTTGAAATATTATTAAGTTTGTTCGACATTCTGAATTACTCAGCTGACATATAAAACAAATATCATTTTCCGTTCCTACGAGTTTAAAAACACGAATAATCACGAAATTTCGCTTTTTTTTTTATTTTGAAAATTTTCATTTTTGTCAAAATAATGAATATAATTTTCTATGAAATTTTGAGACAAACACGAAAATGAACTAGTCAATTTATAGAAAACAATACTCTTAATCGCTACAGAATGAAAAAAGTTAGATTTCATACTTAAAACTATTATAAAAATGTCACTAAATTGTCCCTCACAGAAAAAGAGAAAAACGGCGAAATTCCGTAACATCTGAAATTCCGTAACGTTCAATCTTTTAAGTCGTCTTATTTAAAGGAAATGTTTTACAGAGAAAGTGACATGATATTCTAAGAGCTTGTGAAAAGCTGAACAATCTATGTATAAAACGTTCATTTATGTGTCACTTCGTTTCGGAGAAAAATGTTGAAATCTGAGTCCTCCCTCAAAATTTTGTCCATTTTTGATATTCCGTAACGAGCGATGTTTTTCATATAATTCCGTTATGGCTCGCGATAAGTCAGTGAAATTTTTACTGCTAGTACAGCTAGTTAATCTATTACATATATGGTAAAAATTTCAGAAAATTTTCTCTTGTTATTGAGGAGATACATATCTCACAAGTTAAAAAATGAAATTTCGTAATGCTTGGCCGTGCTCATATTTTTATCTTCCACTTTTTGTTTATTATAGTTATTCTAAAAATAAAATAAAGTATTTTTCAAAATTCATATTATATCTATTAGATACTTTTTTTTTCAACTATTCAAAATTTTACGAAAATCTCTTCCCAGGTCGATTATTACAAATTTCGTAAACGATTGAATACGACCGTATCCGGAAAAAATACGACCATATACGACCGTATTTCACCGTTTACGGCACGGAGACATACGATCATAATACGGTCTTAGGTAATACGGCAAAATACGATCGTTTACGATCGCGCTTGTTTGACCTGGGTTAGTACTTCTGGATAATAAAAAGAATGTAAACAATACAATATCGTGTCGAATAAAAGAACTTTTTTTCCATTCTATGACCAATCACAATCAGATAAAAGTGACCGAACTGAACCCTATCTATTATCGGGTGTGGGTGTGGGTGGGTGTGGGTGTCTTTTCTCTTAGCTCACACCCTTTGGTGAAGCTCGTCGACCAGTTAAAGAAAAAGATGTTTTCGTTGTGCATGCACAGACGCATGCTATTGAATTTATGGTTATTAAAACCGATTCCAATCCGTATTGTCTTGTTGTCGATGGTACAATTATAAATTGTGAAGATAATTCAATCAAGCGTGAAGCGATAGACGCATTATTAAATGCAGTTGATTATGACGATATAGGTAGTATAAAAAAACAATTATCACAAGTTAAAGCAATGGTTGAATTACAATTAAATCATCCAAGATTATTTAAAAAATTTGGTGTGAAACCACAACGTGATATTATTCTCTGTGGACCACCAAGCACGGGTATGATTAGTTTTTACTTGGAATAAATGAAAAACAAAAATGAATTATATATTTCAGGCAAAACATTAATTGCTCGTGCAGTAGCTAATGAAACTGGTTCCAAATTCATTTTAATTAATATACCAGACATTAACTCTCAATTAGCTGATGATTCAGAATTAAATCCAAGTAATTTACTCGAGGAAGCCAAAAAAGTAAATAGATAATAGTTTTCTTTCAATGATTAAAATTAAGAAACTATTTAATAATATTTTATTTATAGAATTCTCGAACTATTATCTTCATTGATGAAATTGATGCTATTGCACCAAAACGTGAAAAAACACATGGTGAAGCCGAACCTCCTATTGTTTCACAACTATTAAAATTGATGGATCGTCTTAAACAATGTTCAAATGTTATTGTTATGGCGGCAACAAATCGACCAAATTCAATTGATCCAGCACTTCGTTGTTTTGATCGTAAAGTTTATATTGGCATACCTGATGCTATTAGTCGATTCGAAATTCTTAGTGTCCTTACAAAAAACATGAAATTAGGTAGTGACGTTGATTTTAGAGAAATCGCTAATGAAACAAACGGTTACGTCGGTGCCGACTTAGCAAAATTATGTTCAAAATCGGTTTTTGAACAATATCGAGAAAAAATGGATGTTATCGATTTAAAAGAAGATACAGTTGATGCTGAAATACCTGATTCATTAGCTGTGAGCCAAAATAGCTTTCAATATGCACTTAATGAAACATATCCATCAGTATTATATGAAACAGTTCTTGAATTTACAACAACAAGATGGAAAGATATTGGTGGTTTAGAAAGTGTTAAAGGTGAAGTAAAAGGACTTGCTCAATATCAACTCAATGAATACGAAGAATTTCGTAAATTTGGTATGACACCCTCACGTTGCGTCCTTTTATATGGACTACCTGGTTGTGGTATGTTGATATTCTCTATTTTATTATTGTTGTTTAGTTATATTGATATTCAATTTTAGGTAAAACATTATTAGCAAAAGCGACTGCTTATGAATGCCAGGTAAATTTTATGTCAATCAAATGTTCAAAATTATTAGCTATGTCGCTTGTTGAATCTGAAGCCAATTTACGCGATATATTTGACAAAGTTCATCAAGCAGCACCGTGTGTGCTCTTCTTTGATGAATTAGATTCAATTGGTAAGTTAAAAAAAACATAATCAATATTTCTATTTTATTTTTGGTATTTATATCAAAAGCTTGTTCTTGTGATGCTGGCGATGGTAGTGGTAAAGCTGATCGTGTTCTTTATCAAATTCTAACTAAAATCGATGCGTTAGATGCAAAACAAATGTTTTTATTGTTAGTTCAATCAATAAACTAGATGTGATCAATTCAGCTATTATTCAACCAGGTAAAAATTTATCGATTTTTTATACGAAATAAAATATTAATTTAATATATATATATATATATTTAGGTCGTTTCGATAAATTAAGTCATGTTCCATTGCCTAACCACGTATCACGTGTAGCGATTTTAAAAGCTGTTTTAAGAAAATCACCTGAAGCAACAAATGGTGATTTGAATTACGTGGCTGGTGCAACCGACAAATTCACCGGTGCTGATTTAGCCAAAATTTGTCAACGTGCTTGTACTTTAGCAATCGAAGAATTTGTTCGAAAAAAAATTCAATTTGAAATAAAAGAAGAAAATGGTGAACTCGGTCTAGTAGCGTCAATTTTTCATCAGAACTTTGTAGATACTATGTGCGGTGCTCGAACATCAATTAATGAGTCTGAAATTCATAAATATCAATTGTTTTTCGGTACACAAGACATACGTACTTTAGAACGATCACTTCAAATATTACGCAATGCTGGTGGTGGTCAAGGTGGATATTATCGTTGACTAAGAACTCACAACATCTAACTATGTTTTAGCTGAGACTTTTTCAACAGTAATAAAATTTTCTTAAGATTGATCAGTTTGATCTATTTTTATCTAAAATAACTATTTAATACCGCTGAAAAGCATCACAATCTACAAAAATGACGATATTATGTAAACAGATTGATAAAGTGAGCTAAAATATATCATTTTTAAATTAGACATGTTATTTAAGATTTCTGAGGATGGAGAAGTTTTAATGAATGTATAAAACTGAAATTTCGATAGTGAGTGAAAATGTATCAATTGAAAACCTTCAGGATCATATCTCTTAACGATTGATAACATGAAACTCGTTAAAAATGAGCAAAATAGGCAAGTTTTTAGCCCTAAAAACTTTTAAAAATTGAAAAAGAGACCAGTGAAGACCGGCCGGTCCGGTCCGGTCCCAATTCTGCTCCAGGATCCTTGTAATTATTTAATCAACTAATTTTTAAGAAATGCTCATATGAATACTATAAATACTAAACTAGTTCATTAGCAGATTTGTTTCCATGTGCTGCTCTACTGAAAATTGTTTTAGTATACTTACACTCTGATCTCTTCCGTTAACTAGAAATATTACTAGAACTTGTTTTAATTCCAAGGATATCCAGATTAATCGAATTAATTGAAAATTTCTCTACTTATTCTTTTTTTCACTATAAATGATATGACTATAACCTGTTAATTTATTTTTGACATCGTTAAGGAATATTGATTTAAAATATAATGCAAAAAATTTTTCATAAAATATTACAGTCGAATATTTTTATCATATAAATTAACATTAATTTTAATTCGTTTTTGTATAACATTAGAAAATTAGTAAGACATAGTTGATTTATTGAATATTACAGACCTTGGAAAACTTTCTTTTATTTTAATGACATCATTTTGGCTTTATTTATATATCAATTTAAAGTTCATTTTCAATATTGCTACTTGTCATAATTCTGTGTAAAAAATATTCATGCTTATGATTCTCTAAATTATGCAGTTTTGTGACAAGATAAACTTATTGGAATAGATTTTCATACTGATGATATCTTTATTTGACATATTCTGCTTATAGAAATGAATTTTCTAATTCAATTCGACTTAATCCAAGTTTAATATATATTATTTGTATGTTATAATTACTTATTAAAATGAGTTTCCTGATTCAATATAACTTCGTGATGTGAATTGTATTATTTCGATTATATATTACGAATGTTTTTCATTATGTATCATAGTCGTCAAATGGTGACTTGCATTCATATTCTTTAGCTAGTGATAATTATTGCTTCATGATGTAAACAGTCTAGAATTGACTAGAAATAGGAATCTATCGTGTACTTTATGAACTTATATAAAATAGGTCTTTTCTTTCAACCATACAATGGAAAATAAGTATTTAATTTATTATAATAATTTTTTTTCTTTCATTCAGATGTGTCTCTCTGGAACAATGAGCACTAAGTATTGTTCCATTAAAAGACTATATTTTGAATAAAGAAACTTAGGAATCTCCCCAATTAATTATAACTTCTATAAATACAATGATCAACAATGGTAGTATACAAAACTGTGCTCTTAGAATTAACTAATACGCCCAGATCTGATCATTGCGAAAAAAAGTTACAATAAAACCATTGATCTTGATGATACAGAATTACAACTAATTATCCTATGGTCTGTAATGTAAGAAAAATAACTTGAGATATTGAAATATAAATGTCAATCTTCCTTTTTAGTTGTCTACAAATATCAATAAAAGGTACTGTAACATGACATTGAATCACATAAGACTGGCAGCAATATGATAACACAAATTATTTTTAGAACTTTATTAATAAAAAATGCACCGGTAGTAATTTATGCTTTTTTTTGTCTTATCAATGATGAAAGTTTATGATAATGTAATTAGAATAGATGTAGAAACCAATGAAATTTATTACAAATAATATTAATTATATAAAATATTAGATTGATAAATGAACATGATTTATTGTCTTTATATGATTTTTCAATCTCTTGATATTTATTTGACAGTCAAAACAAAAAATCAAGGAATCAGTTCAAATAAATCGTGATCAAATTAATAAAAAACAAACAAATATAGATATATATTCTATGATAAAATTATGTAAATATTAAATTAAAATATGCCTGAATAGATCACGCAAATACCGGTAGACAGTCGATTTTTCTTCCATGAATTGTTTAGCATATTTATTAGAAAAAAAAAATAGAATTTATAGGATATAAGATTTTCAGTATGTATTAATCGATCACTTCCATAGAAAAAAAACAAGAATTGTTGATATAAAGTAGCCAAAGATTGATCAATAATTAAGAACTAAATAATATTCATTTTTAAGCTTAATTTTCGTATACTATAGAGATTTTGTTTATAAATAGAAAACTTATTCGATTGAGAATAGAAAAATTCTTTTCTTTTTTTTTTCTTTTGATCGCATTTGATTGTGATATAGTTATATTCATCTTTTTATATGCAGATCATCCTATGATCACATCAACAGTCCAACTGAATGTGTTTGTCACTACTTGAAGTTAAAATATACGCATCGTCAAATTCATAAGGTCCTACGTTTGAAAGATTTTTACATGTATTAGCATCTTGACTATAAGAGGATTATTTCTATGTTGTTCTTTTTTATTTCATAATTCTATGAATGAAAAATATCATTTATATGTTTTGACTCTGAGAACGTACTCATTCGAACTCTTTTTTTATGATGTCTATAATACTGATGGAAATCATATAGTTAATTATAATCAATTTGTTATTAGATATGCAACATTGAACAGTTTGTAGACCGATGATATTTTGATATTACTCACACTATAATAACACTTAGGTAATGCAAGAGACTTGATCTTAGACAATATAGTAGTTAGAAATTTATTTCAGTACATTAATTTGCACTTATATCTTATTCTGCTATGATTAAGTATGTCATTTCTCTTGGTAATGGTTGATAGAGTTAATATTATTTTCTATAATCTACAAGACGAATTATTTTAAATTATATAGTTTAGTTGACATTAGTAGTTAGTTGACTAAAAATAAAATATAGACATGTTGACACACTAATATTCTTCTTCTTGCTATATCTTCAATGCAAAAAATATAGAACATATTTTTTAAAATAAAAAAAACTTTATGATGATCATTCTTCGCATTTCGCTTTTGAATAGAAATAAAAGTCAAAATATTCCAAGACAAATATTATGAGCATAGTTGATTCATATAATATATTCCCTTCTTTGTAAACATTGCAGAGGATTAAAATTAGATAATATAAAATTTATGATATTCTATAAGCATGATACATAATATATATACGCAATATGCCAAGATATCTTTTTCCTTTTTTCTAATACTTATTAAACGTATCAACATAGGTACATTGACTGATCCTCATATACAGGTCCTTTCGAAATATAATACTAATAACTGGATTGTTCATTCTGTCTGTGTAAACTCTAATGTTCATTTTTAATCGACTGTCAAAAGAAATATTTTGTTTGATAGGATAAAAATTATAAATAATAAAAGAAGAAGTAAGATTATATCGGCGAGTCTTTCATCCGAAAATTAAAATAAAAACAAGAATTCAAATGATTAAGATTAAGTATTTTCATTGTGTATTAGCTAACTTTTAAGAAAACTACGTGGGACGTATGATATATAATCAAATGATTACATGTAGCGTGTCTCACTCTAGTATCTCTTGAGGTTCACATAAACTTATTACTTATAATATACCGGATATTGATCTGTCAGCTTTGGGCTAAAGGTAAAAGTATGGAAAATTAAGGCATTGATGGTATTTCATTTTATCTCTACATAAAGTAGTTATCCACAAGGGATTAGGAACATATTTATTGTTATATTCATTAAAACAAAAAAAATATAGAGAAAGTTTTTCTCTGAAGTATTCTTCGATCTTTTTTCTTCTCTATTTTGTGAGACGAGAAAACAACGACGACAGAGAAAAAATAGAGAGATAAAAAGACAACGAGAATAGGGGATATTATTGAGAATATTCATTGAGCTCTCCTCGGTACCTGTTGAGAGACTATATACGTTTACTCTAGACTTTTTTTATATACATTCATTTATTACCAACTATTCTTTTTATATTGTTTATAAATTATTATTATTAAAAAAATTTACTTCAGATTTTTCTTCTTCTTCCTATCTGTCTTAACTACTTACTCTCTCAGTCAACTATGGGTTCATCAGCAGCATGTTGGGTCATCAAATGTAAGCTAATTGATCGAATAATTTTACAAATATGTATGTATATATCTTATCTATATTTATAGTGATGATCTGTTTTGTGTTCTTATGCACATTTGTTCGAATCAGCAGTACTTCACCAGTATATGCTGATGATGATGAAGATCAAGCATCGGTCGATAATACATTTCTCAATAATTATGCTGTTGCATCTGGACGATTTCATATTCCCGAAAATTTAAATAATTATCATCATCATCAACAACATAAATTCTATCAAAATAAACAAGATAATCCTGACAATGTACAATTGTCGAAACGTATTATTATGTTACCACGTGTTGGTCGTCGTTCAATTCGGTCGACATTGAATGAATAAAAAATAAATACACAAAATTTTAAACTAAAATCTATCTTATTGTTATATATATTCGTTGCTTTTTAAAACATATATAAGAAATCAAATGTGTGGATGAGAAGGGGAGAGAGAATAAGAAATAAATACGAATAACATTTTTCCATGTAAGCATATAATCAATTATTTTCTTTTTAATTATTAATAATTAGATTTATTAGTATATATATACGTTAAATAATTTCACAACGAATACAGATTAAAATGAGTTATTATCTTATTTTTTTTGTTAGAGAGATCAGTTGAATTTGTCAGATTATAAAATAAAACAAAAATCTAATACAGATTTACATCACAACAATTGCGGATACTGGAATATGAGATTCGTTGTATTGCGTTTTGATTATTGAATGAGTTGATCAGGTTCAGAAGTATTTTTATCAAGAATTAATTGTTGATCTTCATCAGCTTCATCAGCTCGTGGATTACGATCTTTGTAATGAATAGCAAGAAAACCAAAAATAAATGTTGCAAATGCCATTAAAATTGCGAAAAACACAAATTCGAGTGCCTAAAATATAAAAATTTTATTTTTTATTTTAATACAAAATTTTTTTTTCATACTTGATCTTTAATCATACGAGCTTCAGCGACGAAAACAACAATTAAATCACCAATAGCTGAAGTTAATAACCATGCTGACATAATTACTGATTTATAACGTTTTGGTGCTTGAGAATAAGCAAATACAAGACCTGTAATACTAACAAGCATTTCTGCACTAGTCATAAGAGCATATTGAACTGTTTGCCATAAAATATGTACTGTAAATGGTGGAACATCTTCAAAAAGAACGGTATGTAACTAAAAGAAGAAGAAAAAAAAACAGATTTTATTATGTGTCTTTTTTTAATTGAATTCAAAAAAGTTTGCCTATCATTTATTATTTATTATATGTTATTAAAAATATTTATTACCTCTGAGAAATTACCAGACGTGAGTAGTTAGCTGATAGCAAATACTATGACAATTCTTTTTTATATAAATCATAGTTTATATGACGCCGTGCCGTTAGTGTTACTTTCAAATATTAATTTTTACTCCTTTGTATTTTATAAATAATAAAGAAATATCTGTCAAAGTTCATAAAGTTTTTAGTATCACTTTATCGAATTATATGTTCTTTGACCTATGTAGCTACAGGTATTTACTTTTCTATTCTTTTAGTCGCTGATAGTCATGATTTTATCAAATAGATATTAACAATATTCCTATTGATAATAAAATCTACATAGGTATCAATAATTTTCAAGTGATACATTTGAGTTAAAAAACAAAAGAAAATATACTTCAGCATATAAATTATAACATACATTACTTAAAAGTCTGTTCTTATGTAAAACAACATGATATATAAATATAATAGAATGCATTAAACTTCAATGAGACAAAATCTTAAAAGAATTCTCAATACGTCCCATAAATAAAAACTAATGTTCGAAAATGATGGATGTCAATTTATAAGGTTTTTGAAACTCATGTTTAAATGATTTTTTAGTCTGATAACTCATAACTATCAAGATGCTATGGGTAACATGACAATCATGTAAAAAACAACAAACTTAACAATGTTTAAGATAAAAGCAACTACTTTAACTTTTATGATAATAACTGAACATTTTCATTAATGTAAATGCGCAATAAAATGATCAGAGAACATTCAGAAGAACTCACAGCACAATATTCTATTAAACTACATATATATGAACAATATTTTCATTCGGAATTTGAAAGTATAGATCATATTATTTTCTTCTCTCTATTACTAAATTGTGACAAAAGTTTTTTAATACGTTATATCTATAAATGATATTAGATTTGTATTCAAATTAAATAGAATGAATACACGTGGTGCGTAATGGTAGCTGTTAGAATCTAATTCATTCAGTGCATTATTACAAAAAATTACTCAGTAATATCCCAGTATATGTTCGTAGAATATGAAGCTATTTGTAGATTTTATCTTTTAAAATTATTTTATACAAAATATTTAACTAACCTTATTATCATCTGTAGTATGAAGAAGAGCTGTATAAACAGCGGTTGTATGCACATCAAATAATTTCACAGATTGTTTTCCACTAACTAAATCTTCAATTCGATAACTAAATAAAAAATATTATTTAGAAAAATTGTTCATGTTCGCACAAAAGAAAAAGACTACTAACTCTGTCGGAAAAACCGATTGATAAGCTGTGGGTAACAATTTTTTTTCTATGTCATATTGATATTTATTTGGTATTGTTTGTATTTTTGTTTGTTTACCATCCAATGAAACCATGCTAGAAAAAAATATGAAGAAATAGAAATAAATAATTTTAATTTAGATTTCTATACCGTAATAGAGCAAATTCTTTAACACCACGTTGATTTGATAATGAATTTGATAACTAAAAAAATAGAAATTAAAATAGTAAGTTAATAATAATTATTATTTTATTTACTGATGTAACTCCCATCATTTGTCCACGTGATTCGTCATTAAGTTCAGATATAATTAAAATTGATGGACAAATTTCATCAGTAGCTAATTGAAAGTGAACAAAAGCGCCGTTACATGTTGAAGTTAATACTAATCCTTCCCGAAGTAATTTTGTACATGAAATAGGTGCAACCTAAAATAAAATTCAAAATCTTTCCTTACAAAAAAAAGCTAAAACTTACTTCTCTAGGATCAATTTTTAATGTTGTATTCATAGTTATTGTACAATTATAACCATTATATATATTTGTATGTCGACGAACTGGCATAGCATTTGACTTTAACTACAATGAATGAATATATTAACAATTAAAATTAAGAAATTCTTATATGCATACATCGATTGCTTGTTGAAGCATTGCTGCAACAATAAAAGCAAACATCATAATAATCAATCCACAAAACATTCGTTGTAATGGTCTAAAGAAATATTTATATATATATTTTTTCATTTTATATTTTGTTTTTCGTTAACCTGATTAATAAATTACAACGAGCAAATGCTGGATAAATAACTTCTTCAAAAAGTGGAATAAATAGAAGTACAAATAAACTATTCAATGCTTGCATTTGATCAGGTTGAATTGTACCAAATGGACCCTTAGAATTTCAAAATTATATTTTTCTTTTTTATTTATTTCATAAATATACGTACAAGACTACCATTCATTAATGTTGCCTGATAGGTCCAACGTGAACCGGATTGGTCAAATAAAGCATAAAAAACTGGAATTGGTGTAAATAAAAGACATACGCGAAGAACTGAGCGAACATCTTCGATATCATCCGCCTAAAAATTAATAGATTAAAGCTTAATTTTTATTCATTATAATCAAATTTGAATATTTTTAAAATAAGAATAATTCAGTCTTTTAGTACTAATTAGAATTCATTGATTTTTTTTTGAATCAGAATCTAGATACAAGTTCAAGTTCACATATCTTTAGATGACAACATCTATTTATTTTTGTGTTCATATTGAATGGAAATAGCTTTTGAATTTATGTCACCCTTCATACAATAAGTAACGAAATTAGCTAGATAATCATGTGAAGAAAATCGAACATTTATATCGTTAATTGACAGTGATGAAAAGTCACGTTCTTTCAAAATTATGGAAGGGCTATTCAGACCAATTAACTTCAACATAAATATTATATTTAGTGATAAATCATAAGCTAAAATTGAAAATTTATTTAGATATCAAAAGTTTGAGAAATAAGGAATTGTAAGTTCACTTTTTTTTCTAATTATACAGTAAAGTGTAGAATTTCCGATGTTAATCTAACACTCTCTGCTGATAAGAACATTATATAAGTACATATTTATTCTTCATGCTTTACAGAATGATATCATAAACTACTTAAATAATTCTAAATTCTGTTATCTTTTACTTACACTATATTTATCATCTGCACGATAAAGCCAATGTTCTCGTCGTCCTGATGATGAGCCAGAAAATGTATTGCGTATGGCACGCTATTAATAAAAAAGTATATAAAATAAATTTCCTAACAATCAATATTGATAATTACTAAAATAATTGCTATAAATTTAACAATTATATTTTCTTTCGGTGGAATACGTTTATATAATGGTGTACCAATAATGAATATGACTATAAATATATATACATATGAAATAAATGAAAAAAATTTCCTCATATCTTTACTTATAGATATTAACATTAATATTGCTGGAATACCAAAAGCTAATGAATAACAATCATAACCGAAACAACTAACTTTGCCTAGAAAATAGAATAGTAAAAAAAAATATGAAATAGTTCAAATATACTTCGGAGAATAGGTGTTAATAGAGTTGAAATTAATGAACCAAAATTGATTGCAAAATAAAAAAAAGCAAAAAATCGACTTAATTGTTTAGGCTAAAAATACAGAAATAAAATTTATCATTAATTTTTTTTCATTATATATTACATTTGCCATTGATATTTGATCAGCTCCAAAGGCACTAACACATGGTTTTATTCCACCTGTTCCTAGAGCAATTAATGATAAGCCAATAATAGGTCCAGTCCTAAAGAAATAATTATAATTATATATTTCATAAATGAGAAAAAAATTTAAAATTAAATATACAAGTTTCTTCCACCAATTTGTGGTATTGCTGTTAATGTTAAAACGACTGTTCCAAGTAAATAAACAAATGATAAATATAATATTGTTGAATAACGGCCAATAAACCCATCCGATATAATAGCTCCAATAATTGGTGTAAGATAACATGCTGATGAAAATAAATGATAACCTGCTGTAGATGTATCTTTGTTCAGTGAAAGAAAATGCATAAAATACAGGAGTAAAACTGTTTTAAGACCATAAAAGCAAAATCTTTCACATCCTTCAACGAATATTATATAGTATGCTGATCGAGGCAATTCAAATTTAGTAGTTGACTCGATATCAGCAGTACTACCATGTCGTGGTGTTTGAGGTGGTGTCGTAGCGGGTGTTGCAGAAACTATAAAATAAATAAATGTATATATATATATATTTAATCAAAATATTAACCTCCAGCTGAAGCCGCAAATGCTCGATCTTTTTGTGTTAATTCCGAATGAGCCATGATTTCAATTATCTATTTGGATTGTCTTCGAATCAAGCTCGTGAATATTAGGGATTGTTAATGCATCATTAATCACTATACATTCAGAATAAAAAAAACATTACTATCAAAATATTAGTAGCTGCTGTGAAAATCTACTTTTATCCAATCAGAATAAAAGCAATAGAATCAACGTCAAGTTGAGAACGATGTCTCGACAATCACATAGAATTCAAACATCGTTGTATAAAATCGAGTTTCAGTTATTTTTGAACGTTACTATATTAAATATTCATGTTTCAATTGATCTGACAGGCAAGAATTTAAAAGAGGCCGCAAGTGAGGTAACTAATCATCAATAATTTATAGTTACATAAATAACAAAAAAAAAATTTGTTTTTCATATAAGTATATTGAATGATTACATTTCTAAGTAAAGCACATGGCTACAATATTCATGTTATTACCTACAAAAATATATAACAATATATGATTTATTGACAAGTGAAACGTTGATTGTTGTTACCCATTTATCAATGATTGTAATTCTTTCAATTGTCATTATGAATAACTCAATTATGTTTCTTAAATGTCATTACTGTCATATAAATTGTAGAGTTGTCTTTATCAAGTTTAATATAATCTAAGAGTCATAGGAAAAAAAAGGAATTTCAGATATAAATCTTATTGATTAATAAGATGTATTTTGACTTAACATAATATAACAATATTATTACTGATCTATAAAATCATACAGTTAGTAAATACAATATTCTATCAACAAGGAATCATCATTAATGTTATCACAATAAATAATCTTGTTCTATTATCTAATACAATGCAGAGAAGCACAACATAAACATAGTTTACATCTACTTCATCGTTGTCGGCAAATTTTCAAACGAAGAAATAGATCATCACTTATACTATTATGAAAAGGTTTGTCATTGAATTATTATAAACATATTCTCAACTATTGATACAATGTATGTATCCTTTTAATCAGAAATGAATCATCATTATAATATTGCACAGATTAATGAGAAGAAGAAGAAGAAAAAAACAAATTCATTTGATTTTTTGTCATGAATTTCAGAAAAAAAGAAAATATTGTAAGACTTATTTGTCTCAGTTTCAAAAACTCGAATAATCAAAATATACAACATGAAGAAATATATAATACAAAAGAAAAACAAAGCACCAAGAAAATAACACCTGAGGAAGAAAAAAAAGAATACTTGTTAACAGAGAGGACATGGCTGATGAGCAAAGCTCTGTAAAAGTAAAAGTGTTGTATTACAAATGCATATACGATAGACATTTGCTTTAATCCGACGAGGATTTTCTTCGTATGATGATCGTGGTATATCAAAATATAGTGAATCTGATTGAAAATTTAAATTTCCAAATGAAGATTTCTATATGAAAAAAAGATTAAGAAATGAGAATTTTATTTTTCGAAAAATACCTGTCGATAATCAGAATTTTTTAACTTCCTTGGATTATTATCAAAACGTATAACTGATCGTCGATTATGTCTATTTGTATTTATGACTAAATTTTCACCAGAAAATAATACTTTATTCACCTTGGAAATTGTTAAATGATTTTGTGCAGTAAGATTTAATTCTTTACTGTAGATCTAAATAAAATAGATTTTAATTTTTATCTTTAATTATAAAATAATTTTTTCATACGTATTGTGAATTGGTATGATCAAGATGTATTTTTGTATTTTTTTTATCATCAAATTTAAATAAATGAAGATTACTAAAATCGACTAATAACTTATGATTCATATGAAAATATTCTGTATTCATTAATATTTGATCATCATCAAATAAAATTGAATTATGATCACCATAAATATCAATCTAGAGAAATAAAAAAATTTTGTTTTCTTCGAAATAAATAAATTATATTTAGTAAACCTGATCATTAGATGCTAAATCAATTTGTGATGAATCTTTAATTTTCGTTGTATAAATTGCTTCGTTAAATGTTACTTGATTATATAATTCGATATTTTGATTTATTTTATCAAATCGAAATACTTTTGAACCATTTTTATGAAATGGTGTCCAATCAAGTTTATACATAATTACTATGAGACACTTCGAAAAAAAATATATTAGATGGATATTCTTTTGAAATCTCTTAACTTACTGTTAAATTTATAAAACTAATTAAAAAAAGAATAAATACTGTTAAAATAACACAAAATAATTTTTTCCCATGTAAACCAATTATTTTTGATGACCTACATATATCAATTGCTCGTATTGATACATAGCCAGCATCCAACATAACTGATGGATGTCGTCTATTATTATATCGATTTTTACCCATATCATCTAGAAATATATTATTATTATTGATAATCAAATATATAGAATATATAAAATGATAAAAAAATGAATAAGTATAAAAAATGGAATGTATAAAATTCTCTAAAGTACATTATTATTATCATCATTATTTTCACCAAAAGAATGAGAATGTAGGTTGCTTGGAATTTTATAAATAATTGTTTTCATAAATGACGCAGCACATAGAGAAGAATATGGTTGCCATTCTTTATTTAAAGTTCCATCATGATAATCTGATATTCCACGTATAATCATAAATGATTCTGTACGATTTCCTTGTATAGCAGCAATAACTTGATCAATTTCCGAATCAAAACATAAAACATTACATTTTTCACTTAATGTTGATTTGAAATAATCATTTGTTAAAATATTTTTTCCACCAGCTATCATACCAAAACGTATTATTGGTTTTGTATAATCTTTTTTATCTTTAGTTGGATGTTCAACTTCAACAATTTCACCATTTTCCATTTTAATATATAAATGATCATTTGATGGTGGTAAACAATCAATATTATGTGAAAGTAAATATTGTATACCATCTTCAAGAAACTTTTCCCATGGATATTTATGTGTTAATGGTCGAGTTAAATTTGTTTGCTGATAATTTTCTTTTATTGGATCCATTAATTGATAAAGTTCAAAACTTTTTGGTTTATAACATGTAGAAACAAATTCATAACCTTCAGATGATTGTTCAGCTTCATAGATACCTATAGAAAATATATGATTTATATTCTTATTAAGCAATAAATAATATGAATTTATTGTTTAATTAGTGTAAGAGTAATAAAATTCAAGGTTAGATGTCTATATAATGAGTTGTTTAAAAATGTGCAAGCTTTATCACTCACTTGCATGATGCTTAATCTAGATTACGTCATCTGTTTTAGTAATAACGAGTGTGAGCAAAATCTTAACTTTTCTTATTAAGCTTATTCTCTCCTCTTCTATGCGCGCGCGCGCGTACAAAATGCAACTCATTTGTAAGAATCAAATAGATGAGGGAAAAAAGGAACATATAGATCAACGAACAGTTAAATTATTTGTATAACAAACCGACAATTTATATTAGTGGACGAAGAATAAAAGAAGAAATATTAAATTTTCATTTGATACTAGTATTAAAAAAAAAGCAAGTAGTCAATTATTCTAATATTTCTTTTACATTCTTCTTCTATTAATCTATAAAATTGCATCTCATCCTTTTTCTTCTTCTTCTTCTTCTTCGTTACGATTAATCATCAGCTACTGTTATAAAATACGATACTCATATATGTGTACGTTCAGAAATATAGTTAACTATATAGAAAAAGATGATATCCCAAGGGGGAATATTTTATATTTATCTAACGATATGAGAAAGAAAGAAATCGAACAATCACTATGCAATAGATAATAATGAGCTTTTATCTATAACATGAAAGATTTATATATGTGTGTGTGTGTACATATTATTCATTGCAAATGTCATCTCGACGTCTATTGTTGATATACACCTTCATACCAATCGATAATGCAGTATTACGATCTACTTAACAATCACGACATTTATATACATGTCAAAATACTCTTATTTATGAGTAAAGACACTCGACATTAAATGTTCTCAGTTATGAATAAAGAATATTTACCATAAATATAATCTTCTTCATTTGGATATCCAACTATAACATCTCCACGTCGTATATGTTTGTTTGCATCTGTATAATGAGGTACACCACCAGCACAACCAATAATAAAAACATGTTCAACATGTTGAAAAGTACCTAATAATCGAGTTGTTGTACTTCCTGTTGAAATTTGTGCTGTTCGACTTCGACCAATTAATGGTAATTTTGTTGAAACAACATGATGTGAACCAATTGTACCAATTGTATAAACATTTGATTCACCTAAAAGAGAAAAATAATCTTTTTTTTTGAAAAAATTTCTTTTATATAATTTACCTGCTTTATGTCGTACGAATGTAATTTTATTTTCAATCATAGCATCAACTGCTAATTTTTCAAAATAATTCACTGTTATTATAGCAATTGTTGGACGAAATGTACTTGATAATTCCGCAATTGATTTATAGAGAATAACTTCTATAAGACAAAAAAAAGTAATACAAAAGATTATCTTGTCAATAGTTTACGAACTATGAGTATCTTCTTCTTCAGCCGATATAATAACACGTGTCCATTGTTGACCATCATGATCAAGATGTTTAACAAGATTTTTATCTTCTAACTCCACAAGATATTGAAATACTATTTGATCATCACTCTCGACATATCTGGAGTTTTTTTGTTAAGGAAATAAAGAAATTATTCATTCAGGAAATTAAATAATGTAAATATATTTACTTTGCCAAATCATTAACTAACATAGGATTAGGAAATGCTTGTTCGAGCAAGTCTAATAATCTTTCTTTAACCATATCACCATATCGTTGAGGATTATTTTCATATACTAAACAAAAAAAAGAAGAAGAAAAGAGAACAAATCTCAATAACTATGATTATAATAAAGTAAGTAACTTTACTACTACAATGCAAATTATCTGAGCAATTTTATTCTTTATAAAAACTAGACAATAAAAAATAGATATATTATATTATATTCTCTCTATATTGATTATATGTCTTATCATATAGAGTTGATATTGTGTGACAAAAAATGACTGATGATATCTATATCTTATTTTTTAATTAGAGTAAAATATCACGTACGTGGATGATCATTATCAAGATTATTATCTGTTAGTGTTTGAATTTCTAGTTGAATCTTTCGTATTATTGAAAATGTTCGTAATAATTCCATTAAACGTTTAATAAATGAAAAATAATCTAGAATAATTCTTTCATGTGATGATGATAATAATAAGATTAGTTTATTATCTAACCTCGAGGAAATTCATTGGATTTAAGTAATACACGCATAAATTCATTTGTTTCATTTACACATTCATCTGTTTGAAGATCATAGAACCAAAAATGTAATATTCGATTTTCTTGATGTATTTTTTTCGTTTGCTTATCAATCATAAAGACTTTAAATCGAGAGGAAAATTCAATTGGTTCATTTTCTTCTTGTACTAATTATAAATCAAATTAGTTTTAATCAAATATTATATTTTGTAACAATTACCTGATTGAGAATTTTTATATATAATAAAATCATCATTCAATCCACTACCAATATGAAGAATATTTTTATCTGTTTTATCAATAAGATTTTGTCTTTCTATTGAAACTATATTGACAGTTGACGTTTTTTGTAATGGAATTAAAACAATATATTCTGACAAAAATTAATGAACTGTATTTATAAAGACAAAAAAGTTAATGAGAATTTCTTTTTTTTTACCTCGAGCAGTACGATGGTGCTGTTGAGTAGACATTTAAACTATGTGTCTGACAAACAGAAACAAACTTTCCTATGACCTTCTCTCTACTCTTTACTTTTGTATATGTACAAAAAAGTTGTGTTGATGATCGAATCAGTTCGTTCGTATCGTTCGTTCGTTCTGTCTTCATGTATTAGTCGACCGATCAAGTTGCTGTATACAAAGATTACATCAAGCATCGAGAATTACTTATTCTTCTCTTTTTTTATTGCTTCGACCTCTATTGAAACTATAATACTATCGTGTATGTCACGCAAAAGCAATTGTTGAATATTGCATCTATTCAGAGTTGTAGTGCCTATAAAAGCTTTCTCTCCCATCGTTCCCGATCCCAAGAGAAATTAATTGATGATGATGATGATGTGAAGAGTGACATTATTAATTCGATTAAGCTATAAGCTCAAATGTCACCATCATGCGTAAAGAAGAATTAACTAAAACGGAAATTCTGAAGTGCTATATTGATTGAGGTGCCACTTAATAAATCAAACGTCAAATCTAATCAAACACTAGTCAACTAAGCATCATATTTATTTTAGCAAATCTGCCAGTTAAAGACTAGTTGTGTATAAATTTAACGATATAAATAGAAGACTTTTATTTTTATTTTATTTTAGTTATTTATTTCCGAATATAGATTGTATGTTATAATTTCTTTGCATTATTATTATTTTTTTTTATTCGTTCTGTTCTGACATCCACTATCCATAAACTATATATATATATAAAATATTCTCTGGATATTGGTATTAACCAACCATTGAAATAATTTGTTTCCTCCAATCAAAAAAAGTTCAAAGACTAATATGAGGACTTTTAAACGTGTAACTGAATATGGCTGCAGAGACTATTACTTATATTTAAACAAAATAGAAAAAAAAAGAAAACAACAACAATAATCTTTATTTTATTTCGAAAGATATAGCTCTAAGAAAATTTAACGATTATTTTATTTCAATTTTTTTTTAGATTCGTTTCTTCGATCTCCTTTCCTTGTGAGAAAAGAGAAAATTAAAATCTACCATCATGACAGATTTAATGATAACTGATGATCATCATGCTTTGGAAACAACAGCAACTGATATTCGAGTTTTTGGAAAATGGAGTGGTGCCGAAGTACAAATTTCGGATATGTCACTCGAAGTAAAATATTTTTATTTAAAAAAAATTTTTTTTGAAAATAATTGTTTATTTTTTTTTCTAGGATTATATCCTTGGAGCAAAACAACCTAAATTTCTTCCACATTCAGCTGGTCGATATCAAGTAAAACGTTTTCGAAAGGCATCATGTCCAATTGTTGAACGTCTTGTTTGTTCACTTATGTTTCATGGACGTAACAATGGAAAGAAATTAATGGCTGTTCGAATTGTTCGACATACATTTGAAATCATTCATTTACTTTCAGGCGAAGTAATATAGACATAAAAATAAACAAATTCATTTTTTTTAAAAATCATAATATATCATTTAGAACCCACTTCAAGTACTCGTCAATGCTATTATTAACAGTGGACCACGTGAAGATTCAACACGTATTGGTCGTCAAGGTACAGTTCGACGACAAGCTGTCGATGTTTCACCATTACGACGAGTTAATCAATCGCTTTATTTACTTTGCACTGGTATAAAAAAAATAATCTAATAAGAAATAGTTTTTTTTAAAATTCATATTTTTAATTAAGGTGCACGTGATTCAGCTTTCAAATCAGTAAAAACAATTGCCGAATGTCTTGCTGATGAACTTATCAATGCCGCCAAAGTATGTATTTCTACAATTATTTTAAGAGAAGTTCCCCCCCCCCCTTAGAAATGATTTCCTAGTTAGGATGGTCTTTTTGGGCTAAAAATTTTGGCGATGAGTTATCCTTGTAAGATACGCTTCTGGTAAAAATTTCAGTTCTATAGGTCAGACCAGACCAAATTTTCAGCTCCTTTTTAGCTCATTTTTATGACTATTTTAGTAGATATGTCTTAAAATAGCAGGAGAACCTGTGACCCATCGACAAGAAATCCTACTTTTCTCAACACAGCAATTACATATAAAAACCCTGCAGAAAAAAATTAACTCTCATCGCGACTTACAAAATAAAAAAAAATATTGGGTATATCATGAACGGGAAAGAAGTTATTTCAATTTTTCCGATCAAAAACCCTATTTCGAAAAATACATAGGAAAAGTTATAGAAGCAGATTTCAGCAGACTTTCGTAGAATATGTATAATTTTTAGGTTCAGAGCAGTGAACAAAAGTGGAATGCATAATTCCTATAATGAGTGCGAATTGACACCCAAAAAACTATGCAAAAAAAGTAGTACTGGCGTTTTTCTAAAAATCGGGTTTTGTGAAAGAGGGACTCCCATTAAGCCACCATGATTGAGTGGATACAGTTGTTCGGCACGTATTCACAAGATACTGTGTTCAAACCTCTGTATCATCAGTCTCTGTTTATTTTCATTATGAAAAAAAAAGCAAAAGGCACACAATTAGAAGTCTGGCCAGTTTATATTTCATGTGGCTTGACCGTCGACGTGTGCGAAATAAAATTCGAAGATTTGCAATTCGCAAATGATAATTATTAGAATTATCGTTTGATAGGCTGCTCCAACAAAAACTTCTTTTTTCCTCTATAAATATAAAAATTAATATTTATTTATTTATTTTTCAGGGTTCATCAACAT
The DNA here is from genome assembly GCA_905250115.1 of Adineta steineri. Classification (NCBI taxonomy): domain Eukaryota; kingdom Metazoa; phylum Rotifera; class Eurotatoria; order Adinetida; family Adinetidae; genus Adineta; species Adineta steineri. Next base: position 235,588 of record CAJNOI010000076.1, on the reverse strand, counting down.
CATTCGCCATCAAACGTAAAGATGAACTTGAACGTGTAGCCAAATCAAATCGTTAAAATGATTTTCTCACAGCCCAATCACGATATAATCATAACGAAAATTCTCGAATATGTTGTTATTCTTTTAATTTTTATGTTATTGTTATTGTTGTGAACACATCGGGCTAGAGTGTTTTGTTATATTCTATGAAGAAACAAAAAAGAAAAAAGGAAAAAAAACCATCAAAAAGAAAAAATATATATACATATTAATATTCTCACACAAGCGAATAAGAACATCAGGAAAATACATATTATATAAGAATTTGTTAGTCGTTTCGAAATATATCTAGGAAAAGATGCAAAATTCACTCGAGATTATTTTTATCACTGAATAGTGCTACTTGCTAAAGTTATCAAATTGAGTAATATATCAATAAAGATCATGCTATATTTTTAAAACTAATCAATACAATACAAAGAAAAGCAGATAAAAGAACAAGTTAGTGCTAGAAAGTTTGCAGTCATATTCTGTATGATTACAAGTAACGAATATCTTTGACTATAATCAATGCCGTAAATCTATCAATATGTACAATAAAGATCTTTTCTGTATGCTAGTTATAAGACTCTTCATATAGGTAATAATTCTATTGTAAACGAATGCTGAAAATTACTTGATCTTGCAATATATTTTTGTATTCTGATTAAAAAGATTAGCTTTGTATATATATAAATTTAAAGTTTATTTTATCACCGGAAAAGAAATGTATAAAAAACAAAGGAATTTTTCTTAATTAGAAAATATATCTTCAAAATTTGTGATTAATCTGTTGAAATTGTCGGTTATTTTTTGTAAAATCCAATGCAACTATTGATCGATCAACAGATGCAAATAGATATTCTGGTGTTACAGCCAAACTATGTACTGGACTACGTTCTTTTGAAATAAAAAAAACTTGTTGTAATTGACGTTGTTTACGATTAACAAGACGAACAGTTGAATTATGATTTCCACCAAGAATTATTCCATTTGAAACATTATGATCATCAACAGATACAGCTAAGGAACAATAATCATTAGCAAATTCATCATCAAATGTATAATGACATTGTCCTGTACGTAAATCAAATTCTTTAAATTGATTATCAAAACCTGCAGCAATGAATACATTCGATGAAACCCATTCAATACAACGAACACCAGCACCACGACGATAATTTGCATTATATAACTATTTAAAACATAATCATATTTTCTTATATTATTTAAGAAAAATAAAACATACATGAATTGGTTTAGCTCTTTCTGTATTAAATAAAGCTAATGGATAGGGACTTAATGTCCCACCAGTGCCAATAAGAAAATGTCCTCCATCACTTGTAAATCGACTAGCTAGAACACGATCATCAAGTTTTGTACGCCATATAGGTTGATTCAGTCGTGAAGATATATCAAAAGTTTGTACTAAACAAAATACATTATTATACATCTCCTATTTTTATATAACATACGTGAAACTGTATGATCTCGTGAACCATTTAAGATTAAATATCGTTCTTGATCATTTGAATAAATATCTAATGAAAGTATATCATTACGTTCACCGAAATTTGCTGGATTATTTAGATTGTTTTCACATGGATATATATCATTTGTTTGTCGACATATAATTCTTAATTGATTTCCATTTGCCATACAGATTAAATGATTATTATAAATTTTATAGCAAAGTATATCATCATGATTAAATTCATATGAATGATCAATTTGATTATTAGATAAATTTAAACAGCGTAATGTATAATCATGTGTAAACCATAATTGATGATTATGTTCATCGTATTGAAGTAAAGATGTTTGAGCTCGACGAATAAATTTTATTAATGTATGATTTTTATATTTATTTTCTCCATTCCAATGATGTGCTAATGATATTAAATATCGATAATTATTAAAAACACGTCTTATATCACAGTCAAGTTTGGAGCAAGTATTGGATTGATTTGATGGTCGACGATAATCCAATGGAAGTAAATGAGATGAATTAATTGAACGTTCAGATAGAATTTCATATTGATAATCAGATGGTAAATGGAATGGATGTGAAATGATGGATGGTGAATGACGAATATTCTAAAGAAAAAAACGATTATTCATATTTAGAACGAATTAGAAATAATAACACCGGTTTAGTTTTTAGGAAAAAAATTAGCTGATAGGGTGTGGGTGAGAGTGTGGATGTGGGTAAGGGTGCGGGTATGGGTGAGGGTGCGAGTGTGGGTACGATTCCAGGAGAATAGAAAATCAACTCGCACCCTCAAAATGGTCAGTACATTGATCTTACTTCAAATGCTGGACATCCAGCTGCATTTTTTAATTGTGAAAATGATACATTTGTTAATCGAGCAAGTGCTTTTTTCCATGGCAATGTATAATCGTTAAGTATAGCATGAAATCTTCGACACACTTGTTCAATTCGACCTAAATCCTTTGTAGATACATATCGACAAAAAAGATCTACTAAAACATCATCGGGCAAATCCAAAATTGATATCATTGTTGTTAAAAATAAGAAAATAATGAATAAATATTATTTGATACATAGAGTTAGATAAATCTAGAAGAGAAAAAAATGACAATTTTAATGAACTATACAATTATTACACATTAAAATATGTGACTTAATACAATATAAATCACAAAAGACTATTGATTTTTCGATTTTTTATTAATAAATGCATCGAGTGTATGATTATCATTTTGTTGCTTTTCATTTTTACGTTTCATTGGTTTTGTTGGTTTTATTATAGTTGCTGGTTGAAATGTATTTTTATTTTCTTCTTTCTGCAATTCACGTGCATAATGAAAATCTTCATGTTCAGGCATATCCCATGCTAAAATAGGCTTATTACATTTTGTACAAGTTATATATCGATCATCGGATTGTTCAGGTATTGAATTACAACTATTTTCATTTGTTGTATAACGAGAAAAAAATGATGTAATTGATGATGATGATGATGGTTTTGTTTCAATTTTTGCAGGTGTTTTCATTTGTTCATCATTTTTTTGAAATTTCCGAAAGAAATCACCTTTAACTGGTGATATTACTGGTGGTGATGGTGGTTTTTCCGTAATGGTTTCTTCTTGTTCATTATCTTCATCTTCATCTTCTTCTTGCCAATTGATTGTATTTTCAGTTGATATTATTTGTTCAGATTTATTTGTTTGTTTTGAAAATAAATCAGCTATTGATCTACTATTAACACTATCTAGAAATTTTCCAGCACCAATACCAAGATTAGTAATAGCTGGTGAATAAATATTAGATGTAGAAGGACTTTTATTAAATTGTTTTAATATTCGATAAGCATCATTAGCAAATCGATCGATTGAATATTCATTTATAGGACATGAACGAGCTATTGTTTCATTTGTAGCTGATGTACATGTAACTGTTAAAAGTTTTGCACGACGTTTATTCTAGAAATAAAAAACACGATTTCATTTAATAACTAAAATATTCTCACAGAATCATTTCATACCTCTGCACGATCTTTTTCTAATCGATTAAAAACTTCTTCAGCTAAATTTTGACACCATGAACGAACCTAAAAAGAAAACAAACTTTTCAATTCGTATTTAATTTAAATTAAATTTCTACTATACTTTCTCTGTAGTATCCAAAGATGTTTTGCCAGGAAAATTTTTACTTGCAGATATTGATTTATATAAATTTCTACTACTAACAGGTGTTGTTTCAATTCCTCGAACTAAATTATATAACCAACATCCATTACTTTCACCTAGAGATGCTTGAAGTGCATCGAGTGAATATTTTCTTAATTGACCCATATTATCAACTTTAAATAATTCCATAACACGGTCACCTGCTTTTCCACCTAAACCTTGACTAAATATATATCAAATGAAATTATAAATAGATTTTTATTTGAATTTGAAAAGAATTTATTTACATTTTTTGTACAGGTGTATTATCAAATACATGATCAATATCAGAATGTGTTAGAATAGTTTGTTTTCTTGGCTTATTGAATCCACAACATAATTTAGCTAAAATCTATCAGAAAAAGAATTTCTTTTTTTTGTTTTTTTGGAAATAAGAAATGTTTTTACTTTATTTCGAGCAATACCAGCTGAACAAAAAAATCCGGTTTCTTCTTTAACTTTTTTTCGAAGTTTTTCAACAAGATAAGCACCAAGTACAAGATCATAATTCCGTTTTTCATCATCTAATTCACAATCTTTTAACCATTTATTAACAATTTCTATTCGTTCATCATTTGTTTTCGTTGTAAAACCAGCTAAATGTGTTGATGGAAAATCATCTATTGTTAATTTCAGTTGACTTTCTTTCAATCGTTGAATATCTTCAGTTAAATCAACATAAGCTTCATCAATACTTGCTTTTTCAACAAGTTTATAATTTGCATTTAAAACACGAAATACATCAGCACTAGCATCTCGATATCTATGACAAATCAAATTAATTAGTTTTTATTACATCAAATTCTATTAAGTCTATTAAACAAAAAATATTTTTTTTATGAATAGATTCATATTGCACCTTGAATAAAAACAAGTGAATATCAATGAAAACATAAATAAACTCAAATGAATTATAGTATAACTAACTACTTTGAAAATAACCTCATATTTTCAATTAGGTTTAACCCTGATGACAAACATCATTACTCGAGAGAATCATATCGAACTTGGCCTTCCACATGTGCATTATGAAGGCAAATGTCTGCTTAGCGACGATGTCCTCTGTCAATAAGACGCCAACGACATACGTCGTATCCATCAAGAGTTATTGACATGATGAGAACAGGATAAAATGAATTTTATAAACAATTATATATGTCTACTAAACAGTTCTAATCATAATATTGTAAATTATAATCTAGGGAAGATTGCCGTTTATACGATATAATAGAAGAAGGTTAAAACCTATAATTTTCTAATCGATAGAAGAAGAAGAAAATATATCCATCGTATCTCAAAAAGATGACCTTCAGTAAGTTATAAATTAGTCTAGTCAAACTTTATCTATACGCTCAAGATGGATATATATAAAGTAATCAATTCACTGTAAGTTTTAAGAACTTTTTTTTCTTCTTCATTGTATCATATGATAGACTTTTTGTTCCAATAAATCATATGAAATAGTTATTTATAATGTAAAATTAGTCTTGTCGATTTTCTATAATTAATAACTCGTTTTTACCTAGTTAAGTTTGCTTTTCCATTTACTTCTTGAACATGAAATACATGAAAATCAGGACAAAGTTCTTTTGCTTGTTCACCTCGCATACCTAAATTAAATAAACATGTTCTTGCACATAAAAAGAATATTTTATTTACCTCGTTTAACACCAAAATCACGAGCTTCATAATTTACCGCGATAAGACTAAATATTATATTATTATAATTTCTTCTGGTTAAAATTATTTTATATCAAATTGATCGTACTTACCCACCGCCTTTCCATGTATAATATTGTGCAACACCACATGGTTTACCAAGAAATTCTGGTTGAAGTCGTTGTTCAACTTGAACATAGAAACAATCCATATCAATTAATGCAATAACTCGATGATCGACATTCATTTTTATTTAACCTAAAATATACTAATGTATCAATATCCATTTAATCAACCATTATTGATTCTTTCAATATTATATATTAGCATTTTTCCATATGTTTTTGTATGATAGATATATCAAAAAAACGCATAGATCTTTTATACAGTCAATGGAAATGATTACGAAATTCATGACACATTACTGACTGACTGGTCTATTTGAAAGAGTAAATGAGAAAAAACGACAGATGACGCTGTTTTCTATAGACAGTTTATTCATTAGAAAAAAAATTAATAATTTAGATTAGGACATTAACATTCTTATGAGACAAGATTTATTTATAATTATAAATATCTATCAATCTAAATCATATTAAAAAATATTAAAATTAGATTTCCTCTAATCTAGACATCGATAATCAAAAATTGAAGTCGTTTTTTTTACTTATTCACAATATCTATACGTATGAATATGATTTGTTTCACGTATATAATTAAATTTATCGATAATTAGACGACGATTGATCTGTCGAGCTATTAATATTGCATATGACGAAAACGATCGATCACTATTTTCGATTATAAGATGCATCAATATAAATATATCTTTTCGTATAATAGAAGAAAAATAGAAATCAAACAATCATATATTTCAAATTTTTTGATATGAACAATTCGAATTTTCATTCTTGTCATACTTATTTTATTTACTTTTTTTTCATTAATATTATAATTTATCATTGATCTATATTTGTACTTCTCTCTTTTCGTATTCTTTTCAATATTCTACTCGAATTCAACGAAAGAATTCATTGAATATGCAACTATGATTATTTAATCATTAAATAGTATAACACATAGAAAGCGTGAATTAAATCAAAAAACGATTATGACCAATACATATCGTCAATTGAATTCAATTCTCTTTTTTTTTGAATAACTTAAGAATAAAAATAATCTTAAATTTAACTTAGAAAGATTTTCATCTCGCCTAACTTTTAAGCTTTTAGTTTTTATCTTTTATATCTTGTATAAAACAATCATGATCTATATCTATTTTTTCTCTCTCTCTCTCTAATAATAACATATTTACAATATGATACTATCTAAATTAAATTAAGCCGGTTATGTATGATAATGATCAGTTGTATATAGAAGAAAGAAAAAATTAATCTATTTGACGTTCATCTTCTAACTAATCTTTTCTCACGTTGCTGATTGATCAATAATAGTGAGGTGATAGAAAAAAAAAATAACAATTTTCTTCATCTGAACAAGCTGGCAGCAGCGTGCATAAATTGTCCTCAAAAGTGGCATTCACGCATTAGCCGTTCCTTTTATTTTATGTGCATATTTTACTACTTTGTATATGAACATTGTAATGCCTCAACACATGCACATATTAACAACATATTGGCCGCTCGTTTATATTATTTGGTGCCAAAAAAATCATGTTAAATAATGATCTAACATATTCACTATAAACAAGACAGCTGTGGAAATTTTTTAAAGATTCATTGATGATGAGAAATAAAGAAAGAGGACAGATGTAATGATGATGATTATGATTATATTGATACTAAGCAGGCATGATTATGTGTATGCACAATTACATACAATCTTGACATAATACATTTCATCCTATGAAGCAATTTAATAGTTCAACAACATAAGATCCTTTCTTTCATTGTTTTGTCTTTGATGATATGCACATAGGGATGCTCATATAAGAGATGATGACTATTAACAAGATAATTTGAGTACCGGCCAGACAAAAAAGATTAAAGGTGTTCAATGAACAATTGAAAATAATCGTAAGAAACATGAATGAAAATTTTTTTCGTCATTTTTTTCTTTCATTATAAAAATCAAGAGTTCAGACGCTTTTGTTTTTGCATTTGCAGGTGTTGTAATATTCGTTTTACTCTTGTTTTAATCTTGCTCCTTTGCTCTTAACGATTCAGTGAGTTTCGATAGAAGAGAGAGAGAAAAAAAGGGAGAATCGGAAATATGAATATGCGATCAGTAAGCAAACAATTTCAAGTGCTTTACATTGAGTGAGAAATTGCATATAGGAGTTTGAACGGACGCCGGATGTTCACTCCATCATTGCATTTCCTTTTCTCTTTAGTTTTAATGTTGACTACTTGTGTAATAAAACTAAATTTTAATTTTTTTTAGAAAAGCCAATCAACAGTTTTCTTTTTTCAAAATAATGTATACACACCTCTAATTGAGACTATATCACTTTCACCTTGTTCTCTCTCTCTCTCTACCTTCTCTCTTCTTTTTCTCTTTTTATCGTCGCTAAAGAAAGAAAATATCTGTCCATAGACTGGCTTCCCCTCTCTCTCTCTTTCTCTTGTCGCAAAGGGTAGAAAAGGAGAGAAATGTTCGCTTCTTCTCCTTCTTCTTCTTCTCCTTCTTCTGTCGTCACACCATAGTTTTGATCGATACATACATACATAAACACTGCGCACAAGTCTGCCTGTCATTATTATTGTATTCTCGACAACGACATACGTAAGACGAGAGTAATCATAATAGTAGTAAAGCATCAATTTGTCTCGTCTCTCTTTCTCCTCCCGTTTGTATCCTTAAACATATATATATATACATATAAACATACTTATACTACTAATTCAAATATAATCACTGCTACAACGTAATCTAATATGTATCTCTTTCAACAACAACAATTTATTATTATTATATTTATTGCCTTTGTTCAAGTATCATCAGCTTTTTGGTGGTAAGTATTTAAACTGAAAAAGTTCTTTTTGATTCAGTTAGGAGATTGTTAACTAGACAAGAAAATTGATTTTATGATAGACATTAAGAAGTAAAAACATTAACGTCATTTATTTTAAATAATGATACCCTTATAGGCATGATGTTTATCTGTTTTTTTTTTATTAAAGGTCTCTTAGTTTACCTTCATTTCAATTATGGACATCAACTCAAAATGATCAAGAAACATTTTGTTCTTCGTTAACATTTTTAACTCTTCAACAACGTTATCTTTGTCAAACAAGTCCAAAAATATTCTCAATTATAAGTCGTTCATTACGACAAGCTATTGAAGAATGTCAATATCAATTTCGTAATCAACGATGGAATTGTTCAATTTTTAATCAATCCGATATTTTTGGAAAACTTATTTTAAGAAGTAAGTTTTATACTAGAAAACACATCAACCCTGATCTTTTCGTTTTCTTCAATCAACAATATGTCAGTCATTAAATATCATATTGTATACGAGAGGGGAAAGAATAATTAGACCACCTAAGGAAAAATAAGCTCTCTTGTTCTATTATAATTGGATGTAATCAAGCGAGAAGGACAATTAAACTGACGCCGTCAAGTATCACCTTTCACTTTCTCACAATGATCTCTTTATTTTATTTTAGAAACACCGGAAACAGCATTTATTTATGCATTAACATCTGCTTCAGTTATGCATAGTATTGCAAAAGCTTGTGCAAAAGGTGAAATAACGGAATGTGGTTGTGATAAAAGTCAACCATCACCAACATCACCATTATCATCAACATCAACATCACCAATACGAGCACGAACTATGTTAAAATATCAAACAAGTTCAATACCATCTATGAGTATTTCATTATTTCCATCATCATCATCGCCACCACAATCACCACAACCCATGGATGGTTTTGAATGGGGTGGTTGTTCAGATGATTTAAAATTTGGTCGAAATATTAGTACATCGTTTATTGATGAACAAGAATCATTTGTAACTCGACGTCGTATTGTACGTATGGTGAATTTACATAATAATGAAGCTGGTAGACAAGTACGAATGAAAAAATTTTATCTTTGATAAAAGTAAAACAAAAGATTTCTTTTTTCTAGGCTGTCGAACGAAATGTTCAATTAACATGTAAATGTCATGGTGTTAGCGGGTCATGTACATTACGTGTTTGTTGGCGTACATTACCCGATTTTCGTCTTATTGGATCAGAATTACGTACGAAATATGCAAGTGCAACACAGATACGACTTAATCGTCGTTTAGGTTTACTTAAACCTCGTAAAAATTCAATGAAATTATTTAATACAACTGATCTTATATATATCCATAATTCACCATCATTTTGTGAGAAAAATCTTCGTCTAGGTTCATTAGGTACACAAGGACGTGAATGTAATTTAACAATGAATGAACCTGGTTCTTGTTCAGTATTATGTTGCGATCGTGGTTATGAAACAATTATAAGTACAATAGAAGAAGATTGTGAGTGCCAATTTCATTGGTGTTGCGAAGTACGATGTAAACGTTGTATTAAAAGAGTTGAAAAACATTTTTGTAAATGAATTATTTCCAGTGTCAGATAGAATCAAAACGAGATGAAGATATCTTTCCTCTTTTTTTTTGTTTAGGGGGCGAGTAACAGTCGAGTTATTGTATACTTTCTCGTTTCGTTCGTTTCTTTTTTTTTTTATATACGTATGTGTGTGTGACTAGGTTTGTTGTTTCGTGTTTGAATGTATCTCTATATTTTTTTTTGCTTTAAAATTCTTTGTGTATGTGTGCAACAAAAATTCTATATAAATTATTTGTCGTTGGTAAAAAATCAGATTTTATATTTGTCTTGCTTCATATCATACCCAATGGCATTTTATGAGTTAATCATGCAAAAATCCGATGTTCCTAGAGAAAATGATTGTTCAATAAACTCTCGATTAACCATATATTTACTCTTCTCAAACGGAAGAACAGGTGAAGCAAAGTAAGAGTGCTTGCTTAGTTACTAATGGTGATGGTCAATGCCGAAGGGAAGGGACAAATGTTGATTATTAAAGAATAAATAGACATACGTTCTTTCTTTCTTATTTTAATGAGTTTGACATAGCACCACCATCAGCAGCATTTATTCGGAACTCAATATAACAACAAAAAAAAGAAGAAGAACGATATGTATATGACATACACATGTGTTTGTGTTCTGGTTTGATTAGAATGATGGCATAAGAAAACAGCAGGTTGACAAGACAATATTCGAGTAATATCCATATGGAAATGATAATCATTGTTATTCTTTTCCTCAATAGAACAAAATAAATTACTTAGAATTATTAAAGATTAGAAAATGTCAAAACAATTATTATTTATATAGGTATATATTAGCAACTGAAATAAGAGTATTTGTTATGTATATAATGTATACTTTTCATCTCAGTCAGTGGTAGAATAATAATTTTCAATGATTTTTTTTCTTTTACTGTTTAATCGATTATGTTTTATATGAAAGTAACATTTATTTAAATGAAGGATAAAATAACAAGAAATAAATCATAAGAATTCAACAAGTTTGAGTTGATCAATAACAGATTTTATTTATTTTAACAATCAATTTGCTCTTGAAAAAGAAAATCGATTTTTTTTTTCTTCTTCGTCTAAGTATTCTCATCAAGATTCAAATAGAAGAAAAATCATAATCAGTTAATGAAAATATATAGTCACACTATCAAAAATTTATATTATAGTTACTATTGAAAATCAATGTTTACTTAGAAGACTTAAATACTTGTAAAAATTCTTAAGCAAATAACTTGAGAATGTTAGTAAATATAAGTTAAAAATCATACATTTAGTCGACATGTCAAGTAAGATTATTGAATCCTTGAATGTCTCTATACTTATAAATGTCATCTTTTTCAATTTCATTTAAAGATAGATATATGCCTTAGTTCACTTGTTTTTGATTAACTTATATATATAAAGATATGCTTGCTTACTTACTTATAATAGTAAATAAGATATGTAAATGACTTCTGATTTCGAAAATATATTGTATTTCTCTTGTGAAAACGTTTTGACTAATGATATGGAAGAAAATATATTTGTTTGTTTTTTTGTAGATAATAACAATGATTTTCTCTTTAAGGATAAAGAAAATTTTTATGAATCATATGTGAAACTAATCTTCTGTTATAAGTTATCAAAAAAATAAATAGTATTAATTTTATTGTGATTCAATGTGTTAATGATCGAATAAAAATTTTTTGATGATCTCTCAAAGGACAAATATATATATATACAGATGCAATTATGATTTCATCTTGAAAATCTTTCGACTTTTATTATATTGAAATCCAATCAATTAGAACTTGACATTCTATTACAAAGAACTTTTTCATATAGTATTACTTTCAATCAATTTTTTTTACTCGTCTCTTCACTTCCGCATAGCGACTACGAATATTTATTTGTATGATTTCTCAAATGGAAAATGTATATGGGTGGAAAAATTGATTAGAAGATGTTAGGATATAAAACCTTTACAATAGCATCAAGTATCATCATTAACTTAATTTCAATACAACAAAAAAATCTAAATATTTTAAAAGCAGGAAAACGCCTTCATCCGCTCTCTTATTCTTTACTATCAATAAATAACTATAATACACATCTTATGTTGAACAATAATTATCTCAATAATATGATTTATTCAATGTGTATAATAATAGATATTCATTCAATCATTGAACTCAATACTCTTTTTAAATGATTGATTCTCATTTTTGTTTTGTTTGTCAATAGACAAAGGAAAATAAAATTCAAGGCGTTAATATATATATATACACAGTCATTGAATATAATAATAATAGCGAGTTATAGAAAAAGAAAAGAAGACGAATTTTCGCGTGTTAGAAATATAATTTTCTTTATCCTAGAATATATATACGAAAGATAATAGCGTAAAAAAAAGAGTTCGTAAGCATTTATAATAAGCAACAAAGAATAATTAATATAATTTCTTGTTGTACACTTGGATAACAAAATACGTCAAATGTATTTGAGTTGTTATTATTTTTTTGTGTTTGTGTTTATCTCAAAAATAGAAGACGTATCACAAGAAGAATTGCGATGAAATAATAAGAATCAGGAGATTTTTACTGTTATGGAGCCAAGGGATAAGAAAAGTAAGAATAAACAAAACAAGAAAAGAAGATGATGAAAAAAAAAAAAGAACAACATCAACAACAACAAGAAAATTTCTATTATTCAACGAATGTTATCCTAATCCTGAGAGACATTAAAAAACAAAAAAAGAGAGAGAGAGAAGAAATCCAGGAATATCTATCAAGATGAAAAACTTGTTTTTGTCGATTTTATACGCTGTTTATTTCGACAAGAATTAATATTTTGTGTTGTAGTTGATGTCGGAGATGAAACTTTTACAAATGGTGCCATTAAAAGTAATGCTAATAGAATGCATATAAACCAATTTAATCCATAATAAAATAAACGACAAAGAATTATTAAAAGATTAGTTTCATTTTCTTTATCATCTTTTTTTATAGCATCATAATAAACTGTATTTAATTGATCAGCAGCTGAATCCCATGAATGTTTTAATGCTTGTTGTCGTGCTTTGATAGATAGATAATCACGATTTTTCATTGCTAAACGTACAGCTTGTTCAGCTGAATCGATATTATCTGGCTCCCATAGATAACCATGTTCACTATTAATAAAAAATTCTTTTAATTGTCCACCTTCAGCTGCAACAACTGGTGTACCACTTGCCATTGCTTCGAGATAAACTTGACCAAATGTTTCGCTAACGGATGCATATATAAAATAATCTGCACTAGCATAAGCACTTGCTAATTCTTCTCCGCCAAGATAACCAAAAAAATTAACACGATCAACTGGAAAAAGTGGTTCAAGTGTATGACGATATGGTCCATCACCAATAATACATAAAAATGTTTGATCTGGTATACGTTCTAATACATGTGATAGAAATTGAAAATTTTTTTCTGGTGATATACGACCAACACAAAGAAATAGAGTTATAGAATCCATTTGTTCATGAGTAAAATTATTTAATGTTCCAAACATACGATAACGCATTAATGATGAACGTCGTATAGGATTAAATAATTCGGAATCAACACCAGTTTTCCATACTAAAACTGGACGTGGTATACCTGTATGTTCCATATAATCGGCAAAATCTTGACTAACTGTTAAATTAATTGATGAATAAAGTAAATGTTTTAAACGTATAAATTTATAAACACGTCTAGTTAAGTTAACACAATTCTGACGTATATAAGTTGATAAATAAAAGTCAATATTAGTATGTGAAGACCAAACAATTGGAATATTTAATGATTTAGCAAATGCACCACAAAGCATAGCAGCTGGAGTTTGTTCAACGATATGTATAACATCAGGTGAAAAATTTCGAATTGAAAAATAAATAGCAGGCTAAAGAAGAAAAACAAATAATTTAATTAGAATGTTTGTTTTTAATTGCTTTATTTACATTAGGAAATAAAAATGGACAGGCACAATCAATTTTATTTGTAAAATCTGTTGATGGTAAGATTGAAAATGTAACATATGCTTGTAAACAATCATTTCCTTCAAGCCATAAAAGAGCATTCTAAATGATTTACAATACAAAAATAAAAGAAATATTTTATCTTGTTCTTTTCTACACACTTTACAACCAGTTATAACATGTATATGATGTTTTCTTTTCGCTAAACGTCGTATTATTTCTTTAAATCGGCGTGTTATACCGCTTGTAAAAGATGGAAAACTTTCAGCAAAAAATAAAATTCGTAATGGATCATCATTATCATGAATAAAACCATTCGTATGAGCTATTAAGAAACAAAAAAATTAATAAATTTATTAATTTAATATTATAATACCTTGATAAGTAGTCATTTGTCTATCTTAACATTTATTTATCTGATTCTCAACGGAAGAAAAATAAAAAGCATTTTATTTATTCGTTTCTATTATTCATCTTATTTTTCGTTCTTCTTTTTCTCTCTGTTCTATCGAATATAATTCGGATTTCTATATATGACATAGTGAATATAAGGAATTACTCACATTGATAATGATGATCGATATTATTCGTTCGTTTCTCCACGTTATTAGATGCAATAGTTAATGGTGATGAGGAAATATCTTGTGATAAAGGATTAGATGATGGAACAAATGCAGTCGATAATGCTGCACAAAATGTTGTTGTAAAATTTGATTTCCACCACGTAGGTTGTGTTTCATATGAAGTTGATGATGATGATGATAACATTGTTTTGTATTCTTAATTGAGAAAAAAAAATATATAGATTATTGTATATGACAATTTAATCAAATCAAATAAAAATAGATATAGATTACACGTAGGAAAATAATAATAAAGGATTTAATTATTGGTACCCAAAAATTATCAGAAATCAATAATTTTGTCATATAATTTTATTACCAAATTTATTGGAATAAATAAAAATATCTCGCCCTACATATATATACACATTATTCAATAGACATACTTAAGTAATTCTTTTTGCACGTGGTAGAGCCATTTGACTTTTTCTAACAAGATGGCAATAAAAAAATGGTTAACATGAACAATTAAATCTGAAAATGATAAAATATGCATCAATGTCAAATGAAAGAAACAGTTTTTATGTCGGATGGCGAATACACTACTCACGCACATGTAAGCAACGAAGAAGGAAGAGGAATTTTACTGCTACTACTACAACTACCGCTAATGCTTAATAGTCGGCAAGGCAACGAGCCACATGATTCTTTTCTTCTCTCTCTCTCTCATTCTTCTTTTTCTTTTTTTAGAGTTTTTTTTCCTTGTCAGTAGCACATCTTCTTCGTCATAGATGTATTCATATTAGATGGAATTGTGTGGCCCTTTCCGCTCTGTTCTGAGGCCGAACATAAATCCAAGAAAAGAACGTTTATTTACGAGAGAGAGAAGAGAAAAAAGGAAAAAAAGAGAAGAAGATGTAGTAGCAGCAGCAGTAGTAGAAGAAGAAGAAACAAAATAGTGCTGATAGTGTCGATATGTTGTCGTCGATCAAATGTCAAATGTTGCGAGAGAAGGAATAACGGAAGAGATTTAGAGGAAAGGCACTCATGATAAATATAGAAACAGAAATAGAAACAAAAAAAGAATCCATATATCGCCATAAAACTAGGCTGACGATGATTATTATCGTTCTATCTTTATATATATTCTAGGTTCTTTAAATTTTGTTACTATATTGATACTATTTGTATTATTAATAACGTCAGATGAAATCTAAGATCAAAATTATAACCCCTAGAATTTTCTTATCATTCTCCTGACATTTTTGCATTTCTTTTCTCATTTGAAAACAATCAACGCATTATTTTTGCTTCTTCTAGCTCTTCAATGTATTACAACTGGAGTTGATTAACTCTAGGCATAAGTACATTCTTACCAATGTACTTGCTTACATTTATCTTATATATATATATATATATCATGAAAAACAAACGATCTATGAATATGTTTCAATAAAATATTTCGAAAGAAAAAAATAATATAAATACCATTATATTCAATCAAATAATAAAGTTGATTGATAAACCGCTGTAATAATATAAGAAATAAATCGAATCAATAGTTATAGTATTTGATTCAGTACATAAGATGTATTGTCATGATCAATGAGTGCATATATTAACATCTTTTTTTTTCTCCATCAGTGATCATGCTCATTTTTCTTTCTTTTTTTTCTTTTGCTCCTTTGCGTCTTTTGTTACAATTATAAAAAAAAAGAAAAAAGAGAAAGAGTAATAACAAAAAATCTATGAATGAATAAAACTAGAAAATGCGTCGACAAGGAAATAAAAAAGTTGTATATGCTTGTATGAATTAATGAGAATAATATTGATTTATTCTGTTCGATTTCGTGATATTCATATGCATAATCAGTATTATATGAAAAAAGAAAAACAACAAAGAAATTAATATACGCAATAAAAGGTGTTCTATTTTAAACTTTTCAACATCACGAACTGATTTTTTGATTGAACAACATATTTTCATTAAAAAATATAGAGTAATATATGTAAGAGCACGAACTACGACTTCATAATTAATAATGCAATTGTTAAATATATATATACATATATGTGCACACTTGTGAATCTTTCTTTTACCAAAGAGAATAAAATGAAATATGGTTGGTTTAGAAGACAAATGAATCGATAGATGATTAGCATGCATGAAATACAAAATACGCTATAACGACACAAAACAGACAAGAATAATACACGATATAGTTTTTTTTCCTCTATTCTCGCTTTTGAATAATCATTCTAATGTAAATAATTTTAATCAGCTTTGTAAAGGAAATGTGTAAGATGTTGCCCTAGAATATAAAGTATGGATAGTGAAAATGACAAAACAGCAAACAGAGCGAATATAACATATAATTAATTTCAATCAGTCGATATAAATAGATGAAGAAAAACTATTCGTTTTCTTTTTGTTGTCTATTTTATTAATAATCTTCGCACATCATTTGTTTGTACCGGATATAATTTCAGCTGTGTAAAATTATACTTCATTTGTTTTTATTTTATTTATATACATAGAAGATAAGTTTATTTTCTTTTTTCTTATAATATTTATATTTCTAGTTCATCGCGTTGACTTTTTATTCATGATGCACTCCATAGAGATTATTTCAAATGGAATAATTTATACATTATTAGATGGATCATAGTATATTTTCTATTCATTAGAGTATTCTATGGAAGTTTTCTTGCCAATCATTAATAAACAAAAAGTGTACGAACTAAAAATTCTATTTTATAATAATAATAATAATTTGTTAAAAAAAGAATTTTCATAATAATCAATACCCGTTCGATGCCGGATATTGCTACAGGAAACTACAGAAGAAAAAAGATTAATCAAGTCAAGGAAACTTCTAACTAGAAATTTTCTTAGCGTGAAAGAAAATAAGTCATGATTAAAAAGAAGATATCTTATTAGTACGAAGACTTTTTCTTTCTAATAGTGCCTCTAGCAATTTTTAGTTGAGACAAATGTTAAACAAGCTTAATAAACATATTATTAGTTTACATAATGAAAATCTTCGAAAAAAATTTTATTAATAAAGTATCTGTCAAATAATATCCTAGAATTAATGAATGATTTATTTATTCATATTGTAAAATATGACTAAAATTAAATTTATTTTTTATTTAAAAGGTGTTAATTTATTCTTAAGCTTTGTTTTTTTCCTCCAGGTATCGTGGATATCTGTTTCAAATGTGAAGTAAAGGAAATCTTTAGATGTTGACAATGATTTACATGACAGGGTGTACTAATTTCTTTTGAACTTAGAAAATTTTTTTGATTATAAAAAA
This sequence comes from Adineta steineri, assembly GCA_905250115.1. NCBI lineage: Eukaryota > Metazoa > Rotifera > Eurotatoria > Adinetida > Adinetidae > Adineta > Adineta steineri. The sequence goes on along the minus strand of CAJNOI010000076.1, from coordinate 217,791 downwards.
ATCTCTTGATAACAATTTCTAAGTACTCTTCAATAAAAAAAAAATAAATTACATAAGATTAAAAAATGAGAGTATATAATGAATGATATTTAAGAAGTTCTTAAACAGAATTAAAATGAGAGTTTACGTCAATGAAGTATTCATTATTACTTCGATAAAATCAATATTTATTATTTCTTTCGATTATAAATTCAAATATTATTAAAACATATTTATTTATAAAATAATGAGTTTATTAATATCACTCTAATAATAATAATTAATGATATTATCCTATTTTATTTCTTTATTATGTAACATGCTGCTTCTTTTTTTTGTTCCTCATTATACTTCAGCTCATTTTACATTTTAATGATACAGCTATAGAATACTAACTTAATAATAGTCTTTTTTATTTCCGTCTGATGACTATATTATTTATGTTCATAAGCTGTTCATCTGAATAATTTACAAAAAATGACATAATAATAGTTTTTATTGTTGTTTTTTCAAGTCTATTAACTAAGTAGATCAGAATATGTGACCTAGAATAAATTAGAATTACAATGCTCAATTAAGAAAAAGAAAAACAGTTATTATAATCATTGTGATAAATATATCCAATTAATAATACCCTAGAAATATCGGTATATATTCTTATCTCATATATACGATTCTCTTCAAGGTCAAATTAAAAATAGAAAAGTTTATTTTTGTAATCAATTTTGTTGAATATTTTTTTCAGTGGTGGATTTAGAGGTGGGCGATGGAGATGATCGTCCCTCCTTCAGAAATTTTTTTCGATTTTTTACAACAAAAATAAACGAAAAAATAGGTTCACACTACTTCGACTGGACTTAAAAAATAGTTTTTAGCCGAAATCGGCTCCCCTATTCAGGTATTGCCCCTTCATACTCAGATATCGCCCCTTTCTTTCAAAATCCTAGATCCGCCACTGATTTTTTTCTATGTATATCTTTGCCTGATTAAATTACAAATAATAGGATTGAAGTTATATCTCATGTCTTTGTTTTCAAAGCATTTAATTAAAACAAAACAATTTCGAAAGTTCTTCAAATAGATCAATTGAAATTTTATTGTAATGAAAAATCAGTAGATGATTTGTCAAATGGAATAATAATACGGTTTTTGATCGAAATCGCCCCCATTCATAAATAGGGAAAGAGACATAACGCACCAACTTTTTTTTGCGGTTTCCCTGAGTTGATGTTCGTTACGATTTTCCGACATATAAAAATATACAAAGTCTTCGGAATGACAAAGATTTAAAACAAGCTGAGTGCTAGAGTGGGTGTGGATGTATAAGTCATTCGTCTCTTATACTATACACCCACTCTCACACCGTCACCAGATTTCGTGATAATATTTTACATATTGTGGGGCATTTCGTTCCGATTTCCCTGCATTTTTTAAAATTATAATTTCCTGACCAACATGCTTTACGGACTCCCGGTAAAAATGGTAAAAAAAGTCAATTCCGAACACCTGGACAAATTACCAGGTGATCGGGACACCTAGGACGTTATGTGTTTGTCCCGATAAATAATGACTACGTTTTGTATTTTATATATGCATACTTAACGTATCCTAAATTATGAATTGTGCTAAAATAGTCAATATATGTTTTATTGATTTAATTTTGGCTTAATATTAGAGTTACTTTATATTTATGATATTTAAATATGCACTTAAAAGTCGATATTTTTTGTTTTTGATAAAAGCTGTAAGTTTGTTTTTTAGTCAAATTATTAATTTTATTTCATTATCATAATCGACAAATTATATCAAATATAGAGGGAACTTAGTTTTTTTCAAAAAAATAAAATAAAGCTACCATTCATCAGTAAACACATTATCTCAATTATTTCTACTAAATAACTGCCTTTCTTATTTTTTGTTCTCATATAATTATCGATAAAAACTTTTTTTTCATTTAACTAAATTTTATTTGAATTCATTTGAAAGACAACTTTCTACTTTTGAGTCAATATACATTGCCTCGAAGATATGTATGTAACATCATTATTCATATTTATCAATATTTTATCGATATATATAATCTCAATAAATTCTTTATCAGTTGCTAAAATTGTGCATGCAACTTATTCAACTGGTAGTTCGTTTCTAAAAATAAATTTAACGCAATCAACATCATGTATGTGTACTTGTATTGCTCATCCACATTGTCTTTCTATTAGTCTTATGGTAATATCAACTAATCTATATTATTGTCAATTATATGCAACATATCCAGTAAAAAGTTCTCAATTATCATCATCATTAACATCAAATGTAACTATTTATACCAATCGAACATTAACTTCAGTTTATGTTAATAATGGAACACATTTAACAAATCCTAAAAGTCTATTTTCAAATACTACAAGTCCCTGGATACCAATATTTAAAATATTTACTGGAAATAATCAATTATTTTTAGGTTTAAATTCAAGTAATTTAACAACTTTATCACCAATACCTCAAATTTCAATTACTCAAACAGCATCTCATTGGTTTAATATATTAATTTCTCAATGGAATCAAAATTCCTATATACCACAACAAGTCGGTCTAGCTTTTATTGTTAATCAAACAAATATTTTTGAATTCCTTATCTTTAATTCTACACAATCAACTACAACAAATTGGTTTTCAATATTACGTTTAATTTCTTCACAATTTTGGGGAATAGCACAATATCAAAGTACATCAGTTGGTCAATCACAAATGATACCATTATATACCGATAGTGATTGTATAAGATCATTTAATTGTAATTTTAAATATTCAACTAGTGGATGCACACAAGATTTTTATGGATTCTTTTTTATTTATGGTGGTTATAGAGATTTATGTATTGCTGCTGCTCGAAATATATCGAAAGTACCTGTTCCATCTGTTTTCTATTGTCCAACAACAGCTTATACCAATGGAAATCTTAATTATTTTAATATTAGCAATGGTGTAATGGGTTTTATTCGATGAGAAAAAAAAACATATGAATATTATTATTTATTGATGATATCAAAATATGTAAATAAGAACTATTTATGAATCTTTTTGTACTTGAGTTCATAAGTATCTTCGATGGTTTTTTGACATAACAGTTATGTGATGTTATTACAGAGAGTCCACACTTTCCATAATGAATTTTATGATTTCCGCACATTATTTTAAATCAAATAAATACTGATATATACAAAGTATATTTATTTAAATGATGAGAGAAGAGTATAAAAATAAATTTTCATTCAAATAATGTCGATAAAAGATAATACGTCTATGGAAGGAATACTATATTCGAGGTATAATTTTTATTTTTAAGAACAAAAGTCAGGAAACCATAACAGTATATTTAATTGTCGATCGTTCCATTACTAAAAGTATTCTATGTTTATTATCGACAGGAAATACTACTTTTTAAAATTCTTTCAGTTTTAATTTTCTTCAATGACTTCGAAGGTAAAAAGGTATAGAATAATTATAAAATATCATATAATATAATTTTTTTTCACATTCTTTGTTTGAATGAGAACAATTATTTAAATGTATTCTCAATGAAAATAAACTTCTGAATAAAAAATAAAACTTTGGTAATCGCTTTATATAAACATAATCTCAATAAAGAACTAAAACTTCATTCTGCTTGATGGATATAAAAACAGCAGCACATGAGAATACTGAAAATCTATCTGGGGAAAAACTTCTCTGATTATATTTTTAATGAGGCAATTAAATTGCTATACACAAGAATCATATAATAGTAAAGTATCGTTTCTTTTTTTACAAGAGTTCAATTCTTTGATTTAGATCAAGTTGAAAAGAAAAAAGATTATCTATAGTATTTTATTTTCATTTAAATTTAAATTTTGAAAATTTCTTTGAAATCAAGCGACATCTAGTTTTTAATGATATATCATTGATTGATATTTCCAGCTGTTTTAACTTGTTTATTGTTTTTGTTTCATTCTCTATCTTTTCTTTTTAATATTAAATTTCATTGACTAAATTTATCTATTTTAATTTTCATATAAATCTTTAATTAAATTAAATAATATCGTTTAGATTAATATGAATTCATCACTTGATAATATTCCACGATTAGGTGAAACAAAAATTAAACCAAAAGTAGGTGAAATACGTTTAACAACGGACGGACAACGACGTAAAGTATTTGATGGTAATTGTTGGCAATATTTATGTCGGGGTGATCCAAATTGTCGAATTCAAGCGAAATTTACTTGTCGACATCATCGAAGTTATAATCCTGACGGTACATTATTAAATCAATCACCACAGAAAATTAATAAACCTAAACCAGGTGATATACAATCATTACCAAATGGAAATCGTCGAATTTGGCGTGGTGTTCGATGGCACAATTTATGTCGAGCAGAAAATTGTTCTACTCAAGCCAAAGGATTCTGTAAAACACATCAAACTCAACGAATGTCATTACCAAATTCAAGTATATTAAAATTGTATATTTTATCTTTTTTATTTTTATCTTTTTGTTTTGATTAGATGAAGTTATTCCTGAAAATTTTCGATTAGCAGGTAGAACACGATCATGTACACTTGCAAGTGATAAATCCGGTAAATTTTTTATTTAAATTAAAAATAATTATTTTCTATGTTTTTTTTTTTAGAAAAAGAGGAACATCGAGAAGCTGAACCAGAAGAAAAAATCACTCTTACATCACCAATAAGTAAACGTCGTCGTGTCGATGAAAATATTTTTGAAACAGTAAATGCATTACCATCAGAAAAACATGAATTACATACACGAAATGGTCGTCGTGTACGTTGTAATAAATTAATATGGAAACATCTATGTGCTGGAAAGAAAAATGTATTATACAAACGTAAATATCAACGTCAAAGTTTACCAATTGCAAAAACTGATTCAATCATCGATACAGATCAAAGCAATTCTCAACAAACTACATCATTATCGTCAGATACAATCAATTCAATAGTACATCCTAGTTCGATAACACAATTGAAAAATAGTAAAAAACGAAAAACAATGAGTGATATTAATAAACGAGAACATATTGTTCCAAAAAGAAAAAGTAATGGACAAAGACAGAAAGGTAAACAATGACAAATAATATCCTATTCAGTTTTTTGATTGTTAAATGATCATTAACTAAAGTGTTTTTTTTTGAAGAGCTAGTTGTAGACACAATGGAATAAGAAAAAATTTCTATTTCTATTCAGTCTATTAATTCTATAAATAGTTAATTATTCCTACATATAGTATGGAAATAATTTAAAAAAATGTGTAATGTCTAAACTAGGAAAATTCTTTCAGAAAATTAGATATTTGTCATCCGTTAAGTACATGTTTAAAAGTACAAGAAGAAAAATAACATCGCATTGAACACAGCTGCTTTCTGTCAGTTCGTACTGTGAGTACTAGATGATTATTCAGAGAGAAAAGTTGTTATGGGTAATATCTTTTTGTATTTAAACTAAACGATTATTTATATCTGACTCATTTTTAAATAATATCTTCTTTTAGGTTTCGATAAGCCAATTATCTTGCATCTGGAACCAAATTCAACCAGTCCATCTGTAATTTAATTCGATTTTTTGTTTAATTGTTTTTATCTTTTCTAACGATTATTTTCTAGGTCTCTGCTTCTCCAACAAAAGATCAATCAATTGAAGAACCTCTTTTAAATGAATCTGAGATATCATTATCATTATCATTAAAACCTAATCGACTTAATACAAGTTATCAATCTATCGAAATTCCTGTTCAATCACCACCAATAAATTATGATTCTTCTCCAGCGGCAATTCTTGAACAATTCGGAACAATTATAAAAAAAGAAATAGTGGTTAGAAATTATTTCTATATATATATACATATTTATTTTAGTTTCGTTTTGTGTTATATAGGAAGAAGAATCATTGATCTATGTTCCAGCTACATATACAAATGGAAGCGAATCTCCTTGTGAAACATTACAAGACTTTTTACGTGCTGAAGATATAAAAAAGAAAGAATTTAAACTTGATTGTCAACGTATTAGTTACCGTTTAGCAAAAATTCAAGATTGCATTGGTAATATTTCATCGATAACAATTTGAAAATATGCTTAAACGAATGAAAATCGCCTCGTATTTCTTATATCAATTTGTATATTTCCAATTCACAAAAAAAATGGCTCAATCAGATAAATACAAATTCAATTGTTAACTTTTGTTTGTTTTGTTTTGTTTCATAAGAAAAAAAAATCGAAATAATGATTGTTAATTTGTATTGTTTATTCATACATTTCATTGAACGTATTCATGTGCTATGTTAAAATAATTAAAATCATTCGAAATAACGTATCTGATTCCTTTGTTTTTTCCTCTTATTTAAGATTAATTATATCATGTCTATGGAACAGAATGAAACACATGATAATAAATTCTTAGCCACATCTATTAAACTTGAAAATGAAACAGACGATGATTTATCCTATGATGAAGCAATAGAAGTAAATAAAAAAAATGATTATTGTTCAAATCTATCATCAGCATCTACAATTCTACAGCCATCTACTTATAAAGGAAAAATTGAAGTTACAAGTAAAGGACGTCGAAAAATTTTTGATGGAGTTCGATGGCAAATCTTATGTCGAAGACCAGGTTTGTCTATTAAACTCATAGAATGTAGATCGAATAAATCAACAAAATTATGATAAATATCAGTTTCTATCAAAGGCGAAAGTGCAGGCACCTGAGCATCTAAAAGTGATAGTAGGTGCTGTCGACATTTGACCCGCATTTGCCTCGCTGGGTCAATAGCGCATTCGATTTACAATATAGAGCCATCATCAAATTTAAAGTGTAGAAAACAAGAGGAAAAGTGCGAATCAGGTGCCTACACTTTCCCCTTTTGTATTCATTTCATTCGCTGAGTTATACTTTTTCGTCTATTGATGTTTTAAGTACAAGTATGAAATAGAACATTTCCTTTTCACTTCAGAATGTCGAAAACAAACTAATAAAAAATCTCTTTGTATAACACATTACAAAGAAGAATATGAATCTAATCCTCGATCATCATCATCATCATCATGGCCAAATAATCTTCAATCATATCAACTTTCTTCTTATAAACAACAACAACAACATCTATATGATAATACAAAAACACGTAGTGAAATTGAAGATCAAAATAATACAATAACAACCACAAATATTACTGAAAATTCTGAACAATCTTCATTAAATATCAATAATAATCAATTGATACATGATGGTCAAATAGAATATAGAAATAATGGTCGACGTTTCATTTTAAAAAATAATAAATGGCTACCATTGTGTAAATATGATAATAATTGTCGTAACACTGCTAAATATGAATTATTATGTATCAAACATTTTGAATTAACACAACAAAAACGACGAAATTTATTTAAATTTCATAATAATGATAAACAACATTTACATTCCACTATTTTTGACAAACATCGTTCTGTTTTTACAAATGACATTACAAAACGTTTGAAAATCAACGGTAGAAACTCATTTATTTAATTTGTTCGAATTTCAAAAAAAAATTTTCTTTAGATTTTCAGATATCTTCTTCATCTATAACTGAACAGTTTGATATCAACAGTAATGAAAATATTCATATGGTACTTATCAAAAAATTACAATTTATAAATTTTAATTCTTTCCTCTTTTGTTATTTTAGTCAACTGCAACAGTTGATGATGAATCATCTTTATTAGCATCTAAATATCCCGGTCACAAAGCTGTATCATTTAAGAAAAATTTAAATACCATATCATCTAACTATGCATTAGTAAAAAAAAGATTTTACTTTAAATTTTAACTTTTTGTTTTTTTTTATAAGTCTGATAAGCAAAAAAATGATTTATTGAAAAATGATCAAGCCGTCCAAACTGATATAACTATTCCATTATGTTGTATAATTCAACATGAAGATCATCTATTTTATTCAACATGTAAAAATAATGTAAAGAAAATAAAAAATTTAATTTTCTTTATTTATATAAATATTTTAATAGAAATCAACGTCTTCAAATATACCTTTCAATACAAAATCCGAACCGCAATCTTTTCATACAAATTTTTCTACATAAAAGTCTACATCAAATTAATTCAGTCATACTTAAAACAATCTCGGGTGGATTCTTATAATTTTCTTTCTTGCTGATAATAGTAGTATGCTACCTTCTATATTGATTGTATTTTTTTCTTGTTTGTTTTGACTCAGTTTTATCTGTGTATTTTTAGTATTATATTCAAATTTTGTGTTTTTTTTATATCGATTGATACAAGCAAAATGAGATAGAAGTGATTTTTTTCCAATGATGGATAATATTTAATGTAATGTTAAGAATGAAATATTTTTTTTTATTCAGAATCTATGTGCTTTTGTCAAAAATAGTGTTATTATTTTTAGTTTAATAGAAAAAAAGATACATACATATATATACATCTGTGTATTATTGAAATTGGTTGTGGGTGTGGATGGACTAGAATGCGCGCACGCGCACTCACACCTTGTAGGTATGATCACAATAATCTACAGTTAAACGTGAAGAGAAAGCATAACAAAAGAAAACATGTATGATATCATGTCAGAAAAGAAAGGAAAAAAATATCTAGACAAGGCTTCGAAACAGTATACAATAGAAAGAAAAATTTCATTATATTTTAGAAGACTCTGTAAAATACACTAAAACTTAAAAGAAAATGTCGTTGAACAAAAACGATAACAGATGATTTTGAATCAGCAATAAAAATGTGCTATTGTAGAAGTAAAAGATTTTTGAATAAAATCAAGAAGAAAATTCTATTTAATTTGATAGCTAATTGTTTGATTTCGTTTATGAAATGGAAATTTACCATCTAAAACAACAACAACAGCACGTCTAAGTCATCATGAAGTTCAGTATATTGATGGGTGTGGGTGTGTGTCTCTTAAGTCACACCGACACTTAAAGCTCCCGCGAAGGGTCTAAGATTAGGGGGGGGAGGGGTAGTTACAGGATTTTCAAAAAGTGTAAAAACTTTTGGGGTGTGCACTCCCCACCCCGCTCGCGCGAGTGCTGCCCACACCCACCCTCAGTTATGTGTTTCGGAGAATCCGAAGAGAATTGATATGATGTATTCCAAACCATCTTGAGGGTGTGTGTGACAGTGTGAATGTGGTTGTATGTGTGTGAGGGTGTGAGTAGGAATGTGCAGTGTCGGTTAAAATATTGAACAAACTAGTACTGAACTCGCTGAAGTACTGACGATCTCGATGCACCAACACTTACTGATATAAATATGTCTGACATAGTAGTAAACGTCGGTGCATCGACATCATCGGTGCTTCAGTGAGCTTGGTCTCAGTTATATCGGTGATCAGTAAGCTGACATCGCACATCCACAGGCGTGGGTAGGTGTAGGTGTGTGCTGCTGTCTCTTCTCTTAGCTCGCACCCGCGTTATTAAATGATATCGATTACGATGATATTACTGGTTTACAAAACGCTAAACACGAATTAAAAAATCTTGCACAACATCGAATTAAATGTCCGGAAAAATTCTTCAAATTTGGTTTACCATCATCACGGGTGTGGGTGTGGGTGTGTGTTGGTGTCTCTTCTCTTAGCTCACACCCCTACTGTTATGCTAAAAAGAATAAAAAATCATCAGACATTTTGTTTTGCTGTTGACAATAATACATGTCCAGATGGCCATATTCAAATGAACATCATGGTACAAAATAACTTGGGAGTTCGTTCAGGTGGAACTGTAATCGTTGAAGCTTGTTGACGTATTGAACGTGGTACAATTATACATGTTTCACCAATTGCTGATACTTCAAAAGGAGTAATAAACATTTTAACTCAAGCATATTTAAAACAATATTTTCGTATACGTCATCGACGGGTGTGGGTGTAGTGTGTATGAGTGTTTGGGTGTGTGTTGGTGTCTCTTTTCTTAGCTCACGCCTACACCCACACACACCCACACACCCACACACCCACAACCACACCACTCACCCACACACACCTACAACCACACCACCACCCAAACCCTAATGATGGAATTAAAAAATATGAAGCGTTTGGTAAAACATTAGAACAATCAGGTGGTACTAGTAGTAATGACCGTCGAGTTTAACATTGTGGTAAAAATAATAATGATAATTATTAATATGCTGAAGCCAAAACCACCAGTTTCAAATAGACCTTTTTTAATTTTAACTTATTTTATAAAAACACACACATTGTTTTTTGTCTTTTATTTGTTAACCATAATTACAATAAAAGATTAAAGAAAGAGCCAAATTAAATGATTCATTTTATATTTTCTTTTATGAAATGACAAACGATCATTAATAATTTAGTAAATATTTCTTTATACTTGAGAAATATAATTAGGCTACAAAATACAACATTTACCATCTTTTTTAGTTTATTGAATAAAACAAAACAAAAATACATCTATTTATACAAAGAAGGAAAATAAAGACATAAATCTTTCCAATGTACCATACCCCCTGTCGTAGTTATTTTTTTCATCTTAGCACAATTACGTCGTGTTTCTTCTCTTGTAAAACCTTTTGTTACTGCGTTTATATGACCAACATAGACTTTAAATTCGGTCAGACAAGGTACGAATGTTTTTGCTTCATTCAGAAATTGTTCAACATAATCTTCATGTGCAAATCTGGCATCAAGTATAGCCAGGTGAGGGTATTCAATAATTGAATGTAATTGACATTTGTCAGATGAAAATGTCATAACACCATCCAATTTTTGTGATTCTCCATTCCGAATACTTAAATACTTCAGTAACGGGAACGATCGGGCAATTCGCATGAAGAATTCATATTCGAATGGAGTAATATCTTGTATACCTAAATAGGTAACATAATTGAATACAATATTTGGAAAGTGATTGCCAATATCTTGGAGATAATCAAATTTAAAAGGAAGTGAGAAAATTGAGCATGCAGTTCTGATACCAAGAGGCAAATTGACAATATTAGTAACATAACTGGCCATACTCCTGACATGTTGTTGTCCATTATTTATTAATGTTTGTTGAATATCTTCACTAGATAACTTGTAGGATAAAACATTCAGATTGACATAAGTACAAATATAGAAAGTGAATGAATGAAGTTGTGGCATATAATCCAAAATATCATGTTGAACATAAGTATCATTGATGATTCTATTTCGACTTTCTATAGAAATGTTTAGAGTTAACTTTTCTAGATTTGACATTCGACGAAAAGGTAATACAATTTTATCATATTGATGAAATGGATTGCGCGATTTTAATGAGAAACATTTTAGATTCAATAATTTGTCCTAGAAAAAAAAAGAAATAGTTTTTTGATAATCAACAAAATTAAATCATAAGCATCATTATTTTACACATGGTATATGATCTATATTCTATCTGTAAATGACCACAAATGACAAATCTAGTAGTTTCATTTTCTCATTTTACAGCACGACAAACGAGTGTTAGAAGAACAATTAAAGTTTTAGACCGCAAACTTCCACTCATATCTCAATTATTGGAAAACATGTTATTATAGAAAAACTTTCACTCCATTCTATGCTGATGATCGTTGACATATGATAATATTTAATCATATCATGAAACTGAGTAGTCTACTTTGCAATGTGAAATTTATTTGATAAAATATTATATAATCATAATTTCTAGTAAGTACAAACTGAATGTCGATGATTCTGATGTATTCCTCAACATGTAATACTTTTTTCTCCTTATCAAAATAAAACTTAATCATTCGATCTCTTATCTGAATTTTTTGAGATTAATCGTTAACTGCATTGAAATAGCAATAATCTTAATGGCATAAATGAAATTATTTATAAAAACTCACCATATTGTAAACAGCGTCTGAGAATCTGTCCATATGAAAGACATTAACACACAATGTTGTCAATTTTCTAAATCGACCATCAAGTAAATGAAGACAATCATTGAAAGTGTCGACATTGATATTTAAATGAGTAAGAATCGGAGATGAAAAACTAGTCGATGGCAAATAATCAAGTGATAAAGGTGGATACCAAAATGATAAAGGTAGATATGATATAACACATGGTTCCATGATACTTAATTTTTTCAAATATTTGAAAAAGGTCAGGATATGAACGTATACATTTTCAGTATATATTTTCAATAAATCTTCTATTTTCCATTTATCATTATTGATAAGAATAAGATTTGTAATTTGTTCTTGGAAAATAGATCGAAGTGATGATTCATCTAAAGAAGAAAAGCAATGTAGTGAAACATACTGAAGTCTTCTCTTTTTTAACATCTTTATTGTTTCTCAACTAATAAAATTTATATTAGATGCTTACTTGTAAAATAATTTGAAGCGATTTCTTGTTGGAAATGAGAAATTGTAAGTTTAGTTAAATTCGGATAGTCATTGGCAAGAAGAATACGTTCCATAAAAATTGGATCAAAAATAAAACATTTCACATTATGATGAATTCTTGGTAATATATCATTGCAGAATCGATCGATTACAGAAATATTATCAATTGAGACAAAGTTCAGAATGTTGGTGAAAATATTTTCTTGTGCAAGATTATTAAGTCGTCTATTATTAATATCCAATAAAAGATAAAGTACATCCATATTGTTCAAGTACTTAAAAATAATAAGTAATATTTCATTAGGTAAATCCAGAAGATGAGCAATTGATCGGTTCATACTTTATTATGATTATGATGTTTCTGACTAAGATAAAGCTTTATATATATACATACATATTTGTTCATTGTTTGCATCTCATCACGTTGACGTCAAGCAGAATGAACAAAATAAAGCGAAATAATTAGCAATGTGATTGGTCCATTCCAAGTGAAACCATCTTTTGTAGACGATTTATTTGCTAACTCAGTCTGTTTGGACGTTTTGTGCTATTGGCAAATTAGATAGGTCAACCTTTTCACAATCGTAAAACATTGAATGTTGTATGCAGTTTCAAAAGAAATTCAAGGATGACATTGAGAAGAAGAAAGAATATATTTTCCTTATAACAGAGCCAGCTGAATTTCATTCATTTAGTATTTCTTACATTCGAGTTTTTCCAGTTTGAAATCAGATCTGGAATTTTTGCAAAAAGACAGTTCTTTGAGAACATCAAGTCTTTTAGTTACAAGGAAATTTCACTACATGTTATAATGTATAGATCTGAACGTGTTCTAGATACACTACACACACATACACATGTATTGTGAATCTGATGTTCCCTGCTCATACGAAAATATTGTTAAGTCATTCTGATATGCAGTATAATATCGTCTATGTTCAACTAACAGCTTTTCATTATAGAAAAAAAAGCGTTAATAATAGGTTCAGAATTCACGGAAAAGAGAAGTAAGACTTCGACAAAAGTATGCATTGTCAAAAAAGATAACATCATGATTATGCAATGAAACAACAAATATTAAGAGAAAGACGAAAGAAAAAAGGGGCTAAAACATACACGATGATTTCGACATAAAGATTCTTCAGAAACGATTGATATTTGCTTTATATTTCTTTTCAACGGAAATTAAAGGAATGTGAAATTATACTGTGCCATAGTGCTCTTCGTAGGCTATTCATCACAATATGAAACAACTTGAACAAAACTTGTATATAAGACGATATCTATCGAAGAACTTGTGCAAGTTTTTTTGTAAACACTTGTACCTCTAAATACACAACTCTTTTTCATACTTATGTGCATTGATAATTAGTATATCAGACAATGTTTTATATCTATCGTTATTGAATGGCAAGAGAGAAAGTTTAACATCAGTCAGATGTCTCAGGACTTGAAAACAAAATATTTAAGAACTCTCATATCTTGTATAATTGGCACCGAATTCTTGTATATTCTTTGTAAGAAAATGAAAAATACCATTACATTATATCCAAAATAAATAATAATACAAAAAAAAGAGGAAATATATAATATAATATCAGTGAAAAAATCAAGCAGAAAAAAATTACAATTAAGTATCAATGGATAGTACATTATCCATAAAAAAAAACAAACAAAAAAAAAAGAATCGTTTTTTCGTATTAATATCACACTAATGGTAAATTATCTAATGGACATTGTATAGAAAATTCTTGTAAATAGGTTTCAATACAATTTGAATGAAATATATGTGTACATGGTAATAATTTAAGTTCTTGATCAAGATTATATTTTTCCATACATATTGTACATTGATCATCTAAATGCGTTTCAGTAACTTTTATTGTTGGTAATGTATCTAATATATTTTTGTTAACTGTTTTTCGTTGTACACGTTCATCAAGACGTAATAACATTTCATAATCTTCTGGTGAACTAAAAATAAAAACTCTTAGTTTTTGTTTAAATAAATAAATAAAAATATTTACAGATCACGATTTTGCATTTCAAGAAGAAAATTAACCATAGCATCATCATATGAAGGTTCATCAGGGATGTTATATTCATGTAATGCATATTCTCGAAATTCTAATGCAGCTAAGTTTGTTTGAGATTCATCAATATACATATCATTAGTAATTTTTGTATGTCGAGCTTTTCTTGTTGGCGTTGAATAATATATATATGAAGAATTGTATGGATGACGATATTGATTAACAATTGATCGAAGTTCAGTTAAAGTATATGATGGAACTGGTTGAGATGATGGCATATAATTATAACTTGGTTCGTCAAGTCGAACTTTTTTAGCTAAACGATGATGTATATACAAATGTTTATTATGTGATTTAATTTTGATTGATTTGGCATGTTTTGTCTTAATCTGACGTTGTGCATTTATTTTTTTATTTGAACGTTTTGATCGTTGATAATTTTTTTCTTGTACATGATCAATATAATTCAACTGCTGTTTATTTAAATGAGTTTTTACATATAAATCATTATTATTTTTATCATCATCATCATAATTACGAAAATAGGATGAGTCATCATCACTATCACTTGGACATATATATTCAGTTAAATAATCAATTTCATCGACTTGTTCAAATAAATTATTTTCATCGGATACTTCACCGGAACTGTATACATAAAAAAATAGATATATTTTTTTTCAAAATTAAATAATATATATTATAAAAATTGCCTTGTATTAGATGGAATGAATAATGATGTTGAAGATGGAGAAGAAGATATAAAAATATAATCATTCGAAGTATTTTCTTGTTCACTACTATTACTATTTAATCGACTATGATAAGGTGTATGATGTTTTGTTGTTGTTGTTGTTGACATGAATTCTGTTTGAGATGATGAACAAATCGGAGATATATTTGCATCAATGATTGTCCTCATGAGTATATAATTAAAAAATATCTAAAAGAAAAATATTCATACGAATACGAAAATTTTTTTTTTGGTTTTGGTTTTATTGTGTAAATTTCCTTTGATAAAAACAAAGACAGTCATTCAATGTGTAATCATGAGAAAATCAGGTGGTTGTATATAACGAACGACATAAAATATATAAAGATATGCATCAATATGAGTCGTTTTTTTTCCAAGCAAATAACATTATTTTTTTTTCTTTTCCTTTCTTCAATTTCATTTCATCTCTATTTCGTTCTCTTCAGAACCAAAAGAAAAAAAAACGTTTCTTTTTTTTGCCTGTACAGTCAATGAAGCACATGAATGGACTGATCGAAAAAGAGACAGAGAGAGAGAGAGAGTGAATGATTACAAGGATAGAAATACAATAATACTTGAAAATAAGAAAAGAAAAACAAACAAACATAAGAACCGGTTACATGAAACGCAAATATGTATTATATATATTTTTAACATGTTTTTTTTGAACTGCTAGTGCAGACTAACAATGAAAATACAAACCAACAAGAAGAACAAAAAATAATAGAACTGTACATTAGAAAAGGAAAGAAAAAGAAAATATATATGTATTTAGTTTTATGTGAATGAAACTCTTCACCGTAAGAGAATTATCTACAAAATATTTTCTTTTCATTTGCTACAACTATAAAAAAAAAGAAGAAAAAAAGAAAAAAGAAACCAATTCACACACTATCAAAGAAGATCACCGGCGAGAAAAGAGAAAACTTTAAATATTTATATGTACACATGTATATATATTAACAAATAAAATTAACCAGATCAGGGCATATAAGAAGAAGTCGTCGTCGGGATACGTAAATGTTGAGCAAGTATAGGACTAGTATTACAATAAAATGATGGTGATGGTGGATGATAATGAGATGGACGAAATAATTTTTGTTCTGGAAGATGATGATGATGATGATGATGTACAACATCACAATCCATTTCATTTTCGTCATCATCATTAACTGCTGATGCTTCGGATGATGATGATGACGATGATGATTTATTTCGATTTGAAGGTTGATAATTCGATGATAATAATGGATTTTGTTGATGTTCTTCTCGAATCATATGAAGAACGGGTGAATTTGTAGGTGATGGAATAGCTAATAATTGAACAATATAAATAATTAAAAATAAAAAGAAACGTTTTCAATCCCTTACCAGTAGGTCGTCGAATCATAGATGATTCTGATGTATTTGTTGGATACTAAAATTTTTATATAAAAATAAAACTTAACTAAATAATTAAAACATACTTTTTGAACTTGTCTTTGAAGTTTTTGTAATTCTTGTAAACTTGATGCTGCTAAATCATCTTCACTTGATTTTAAATTAACAGCATTATTATATAAACGTTCAAAATGTGCTCGTGTATTACTATTAATAAAATGCGAACTTGTATCACTTGCACGACGTGATGATAAACTACGTTCTTTGATGGATTCACGATTACCGCGTCGAGCTTTACCGCCAAGAATTAAACCCTGTTCACATACGGTATGACGTTTACCACGATTAAGATATCTATAAGATATAAATAGAAAAAAATCTTGTTGATAAAATTTTCTTTATTAACAAACCGTGCAAGAGTTTCACTATCATCATCATCATCATGACCTTTTTTTTCTTCATCTAAATCTTCTTCATTTTCATGTGAAGTTATACAAAATGTTGGCGGAGTTATTGGTGAACCACGTGTTATACTTCCCCGAGATGATCGCTATAAAAAATTTATGCATATATATTAAACAAATATTTTGATTTTATTATTTTCTTACATTTGATAGAGGAGATTGTATAGGCGTTGGACGCGCAGAATTAAACATATTTGAACCGGTTACACCATATTGTTGTTGAAATTGAAGAAGATGAGCACCACTGTCACTAGCTCGTCGATTCATTTCTATAAGAAAAATAAATTAGAATTAGAATTAGGATTTTTTTTCATTAAAAGAACATACGAAAATTATTAGAAATAGGCGGTGAAAGCCAATGATGATTCTGTTGCTGATGATCACGTACATCTAATGTCGAATTGATCATAGGAGCATGAACAGATAGACCGCTGTAACCCATAGGATTTGCCTCATTTTGATGATAAATTGAAGGTGATGATTGTGAACAACATCCATCAACATCATCAATTGTTACAAATGGTTCATATGGTTGTTGTTGTTGTTGTAATTGTTTTTGTTCTCGTTCAAGAGCAGCAAAACGACTCATTAAAAGGGATGGGTCAATATTTGATGGATGATGAGCAAATCGTACTTTTGAAGCAAGTGCTGGAATTGGACCACCATGGATAAGTAAATCAGGTCGACCAATTGTATGTCGTCGTAAACCATGCGTACGAGCATATCGTTCACGTAATTGTGCTGATGTATCTTCGTCTTCATCATCATCAACATCATCATCATCATCATCGTAACTATTGAGATAATCAGTACGAATTTGAGGTTCTGGTCTATGATAAATATCTTGTTGTGATATACGCTGAAGATCACATGGATCTAATTGTGGACGTATTGATTCAGCCTAAATGAAAGAGATGAAAAAAACAAATCTATATTTTATAGTCTTTTTTTTTCTTACTGTATTAGGAACTGAATAAACTAATTCAGTATTATTTTCATCAAATATGATTGGTGCAGTTGAACGTCTTGTTAGATCGGAATTATTTACATCATCATCAAGTACTGTTTCAATTGGAATGTGTGTATCTAAAAAAAGAAAAAGAAAAATTTTCTAAATACAGAAAAAAACAACATTTTTTAGTTTATCTTACTGTCAATGTGACATGTCTGTTGAAATTTTTCTAATAATAAATGCCATATAGCAGCATCACTATCATAGGAATTTCCATTAACAGAGTTTAATATTTGTGTACGATTATAACCAAGTGATTCAGCATGATCAAGTATAGCATTTGTTAATTGACAATTTACCGTTGATTGTGTTTGGGATGTTACATCAGATACATCTGTATCATTTAACACAAACCATCGATGTTTTTTTATATCATTAATTGTATAACGTTGATTTGGATCAACATTTAACATATGACTTATTAATGAACTGCAATCTATATGTATATAAAAGAAAATATATATCCCGGTGATATATTAGGAAAATAAGACAAACCTGAACTGATATAAAACGGTAAACGAAAATGTCCTGAAAGAACACGTTTTCGTAGTTCAGCAAGATTATTACTATCAAATGGTAAATGACCACAAACAAATACATATAATAGAATACCAAGAGACTAAATTGTAAATAGAACTTTGAATATAATTTTCATATTTCATATATATATATTACCCAAACATCAACTTTTTCAGGTGAATATGGAAGACATTGATAGAGTTCAGGAGCAGCATAACTAATTAAAATAAGTATAATTATTTAATAAGAAATATTTAGAAAAAAAGATATTTCTTACGGTGGTGAACCACAGAATGTTTGTAATTTCGAATTTGGTTGAAATATATTAGCAAAACCAAAATCTTTAAAAATACAAAAACACAATTTAAAATCAAATCTAATGCTTCTTTTAAGTACATTCTATCAAATTTATGACCTCCCGCTGTCGAAAAAAAACTAATCAGGAATCCTGCTAAGAATCAATTTAGTCTCTTTTATTTTTTTCTAACGATTCATAATATCATATTTCATAATATTCTATATCACTCATGAGTTTTATAACTACGAAGATATAAAAATAGATGTTCTATCATCAATTTGCATCTCCTTTATATTCATTGATAAAAACTTTGGATTAGAAATTCTAAACACATCAATATGTAAGACAAGGTTTTGTGTACCTATTTGTCATAATAATAGTGACCGTGACAATAAAAATTCATGGTCGTACTTTAATGGTGAATTACATGCAAAACTATCTACAAGGATTTTCGATAAGTAATATTTTATATGCAAAATAAACAATAACTATTAGTTTCTCGTCTCTTATATTTAAATTAAAAAAAATTCTATTATTGTAATTTGAGAATAGTAACAGATTGTCTACACTTAAATTTCAATTATATTTACCTGCTACTTTTATATTACCACGACTATCCAATAATAAATTTTCAGCTTTTAAATCGCCTATGATGAATTAAATATATAGAATTATAATATAAAATTTCAATGAATCACTTACGATGAACCTAAGAAGAAAAAAAAACAATTGAGATAAAATAAATAAGATTTAGTTTACATACAATATTTTTTGAATGAATATATTCAACAGCTAAAACAAGTTGATGAAATTTTTCTTTTGCTTTTGGTTCACTTAAACGTTTTTCACGAATTAGTAAATCTATAAAAAAAAAACAATTAGTATTCATAAACAGAAAAAGAAACTTAACCTACCTAACAGTTCACCATTAGCTGCATATTCTGTAACTAAGTAAATAAGGTTTTTTGATTCCATAACCTTAAAATAAATATTAGGGTTTAATTTATTTTTTTTGTCATATTTCAATTTACTTCATAAAGTCGAATAATATATGGATGTATTAATGATTTCATAACAGCTATTTCACGTTCTAGTTTTTTATGATCTGTTGGATCTAAACGTGATTTATCAATAATTTTAATCGCTACCTAAACAAAAAATAAAACTATATGTTTGAATTAGAAATTCAGTTGAATGAAATACTTTTTGATGTGTATCACAATGTGTAGCCAATTTAACAACAGCAAAATTTCCTTTTCCAATTGTTTTCTCAAGAAAATATTTACCAATTTTCATCTGTCGATGTTGAGAAGAATTTTGTATTGAATTTGATTGTAGACATGGTAAGATATCTGGTTTTTGATAACTATTCGAAGTTATTGTAGATGTACGTGAATGACACGCTGATGATAATGGCGACGCAGATGCTGATGATATAGGGGATGTCGGCGTGGACAAAACAGGTGGGATTGAACAAGGAACTGAAGATAACGGTGGCTCGCTAAACATCTAAAATAGAAAAAAAACAACAAATCTATGCATGTTATATTTTGTTGTTGTTTAGTTGGACTGAACTTTGTGTTCGAATCATGTGAATTTTTCGAAAAGAAATAGAACAGAATAAACTTAAAGTTTAGTTATAAAAATAAACAAAAAGAAAGTAAAATCGAAATGTACATTAAATTTTGTCATTTTTATGTGTGAGAGGTTTGTATATATTTGTTTGCAAATAAACTTTTTATTTTTTATAAGGGTGAGTGCGCGCATACTATTGATGAAGACATAAATTAACGATAAAGAAGAAAATGTAAAGGAGAAAGCAAATAGGCGACAATTTTTACGTTATCTTTAGTAGATTTTACTAAGAGCAATCAATCAAACATTTTCTTAACTTTTACGTCTTTGTCGTGCGTCATTGATAGTGGTGGCGTGATGACAAAAAAAAAAGGAAATGAAAGAATATCAAATGATCTCCACAACATACGCATGAACATTTAATACGTCTATATGCACTATTATTCATATCATACTTGAAGTTTCTAAAATTAAGTTCATATGAATGTCAAAACAGTTGAAACATATGATAAACAATTTTTCTTACGTCAAATATTTTAATGTAATCTGTTAATAATTAGAAAGGTTTCTTTAATAGCAAAAAATAACATTAGATTTCATTTGAACAAGGGAACACATACAGGTCAGAGTGTTTTAAATAAATGAATAATTAAGAAAATGAGTATTTTTCAAAAACAAACAAAATCAAATTTCTTTTCATAAAATAAAGAATAGTTATTGCACTCATTATTCCTAATGTTAATTGATTAATCATAGCAATAATAGGGTAAAAAGAACAAGCATTGTAAGAACTAAATTGATTTTTGAATAGAAGGTAGAAAAAAAGCATTTGAAGCATGTCTGTTACCTTAAGCGTATCGTTTTTATAAAAGAAGAAGAAAAAAAAGGTATCTCGTTTACATTTATATGTCAATCAAAATAAAGAACATCTGTCATTTTTCATCCAATAGATAACTAGTACGCAAAATGTGAATGAATTTCTTGTTCTGTTTTATTTCGTGTTTTAATCACTCGAAGAAAAAAAAATACCAGACACGTATAATAAAAAAAAAATATAATTGTCTCACCTGATCTTTTGTAAATAAGAAAAAATTTTCTATTCGAATATATATATATTTTCTTTTGTATTTATTAATTTCTTTCTAATATTCCATTGAAGACAACATATTTTTCTTTCCTATTCAGACTTACTTATAACATCCTTGAACTTGGATGCGTATCTGTCTAGCACGAAAGAATAAAGAAGAAAGAGAATGCTAGTTTAGCTTAGGGTTTTTTCTGTTATCGAACAAGAAAGAAAAAGAAGAAGAAGAAGAAGAAAAAAATGAGGAGAAAAAAAACAAATAATGCTTACTTCTTTAATAAGTTCCATTTTTTTTCTCGATGGTTATGTTTACTTTTTGACATATAGTTCTTTATAACAATAAAAAAATCTATCACAATCAAACAATATTTAAATGATAAGACGTCGAAGTTCGTTCGTACTATAAAGCGAAAGAAAAAAAAAACACGGAGAATGAGGTCAAAATCCTTTTTGTTACGTTCTTTTCCTCTCCTATATTTTTTCTTTCTTGTTCTATAGATTCTCTATTACTCTCCTATCGACTTGTCTACATTCGTTTCTTTCTTTATTACTCTCTCTCTCTCTCTGTCTCTGTCTTTTTTTCTTATTCAACATACACACGCGTACTCATAACAGTAGTGCTATATTTCCGAACTAGTCAAAAGAAAGAAACTACGTCAATAATAACATAAAAAAACTTAAAAGAATAGACAATAATGCGTAAGCAAACAGATAAGCCGAAAGAGATGCACACGCATAAGCATTCCAACGAACATATATATCTATATAAGAACAATAAGAAGAAAGCAAGAAAGAAAAAATAACAACAACAGCAACACTAGAAAAGCAATAGTGATGAAAATGCATGGAGATTACTAAATAATTATATAACATCAAATAAACATCTGTTGTATGTCAATAATAAGTGTGTGTGCGTGATTTATCTATGACAAAAAAATAAGTAAAAATTATCTTTTTTTTTTTTAATAAACCTAAATAATAAACTAGACAAAAATATAGATGAAAAATATCTTTATTCAATTTAGAAAATCTAGCAAAAGTAGAAGAAGAAGAAGAAAAAAAACAATAATAATAATAACACAAATAATAATGTTCAACAAAAATAGTTATATATGAAAATACCCAAATCCCTGTTTGTTTCCTATCTGACTAGCTACAATAATTTTCACCGGATTATTATCAACATACGAAATATTTACATAAATCAAATACACAAAAAACAAGAAAGAGAGAGAGAGAAATTATTCAGACCGATCAATAGTATCAAATGGATCACAATGATATTGTACTATATTAGCCATACGATATTCAACAATTGAACGTATTAACCATTCACTTCGAAGAAATTTTAAACCTTTATCAATACAACGATGAAACATATTCTAAAAAAAAATAAATTACATGTAACTAACCTTCATCATTATTAACAATAGTCTAGAAAATAAGCTTATTTTAAGAAAAATGTCTACTTATTTTTGACATCAAAAAGAATCAAAAATACCACATCTCCTCTAGTCTATTTTCTTCTAGCAGATGACAAAGAAAAGAACAGGATGGATGTATAAAAAAAGATTTCTATTATATCTAGGTCAGACAAACTCTCTCTATTAGAATTAAATTAATAGACCAGACAATAATGAATACCTCTAGCGCAATAGAGAATATTAATCTTATATAATGTGTTTAATTAAGTTTATTTTTACGACAAATATTCATTTTTAATAGAAAATATTTGTTAATCCCAACAGAGATCTTATATATAAATATAGAACGTACTTTACATAATATATTTCATTTCACAATTCTAGTACATCTATATATATATATGTTATACTTAATTACTTCCGTTGGTATATTAAGAAAAGGTTGCACGCCTGAGTTCAAAAATATATTTCTAATAGTAACTATATGAGAAGAAAAAAAACAAAGTATATACAAGAAGACAAACGATAGAGTAAAATCAATATTGATAGAAGTAATGAGAATAAACAGATTGCATTTTCACAATGAAGAATACAATATTTATTGTAGAGTTTTTGTAGAAAAATATAAAAATTAAAATCTTACTTTAAGTTTTTTTATTCCAGATTGCATTTGATTGATCTTTGTTAGGTGGTAATTCTTACAGTGATATATGTATAACTATTTCGTTTCAGTAGAAAAACATGATTGATAACGATTCGCTTCAGTGAATCTTAAAGCCCTCTCGATGCACTTAGTCAAAAATTACCAATAACTTCAATGAATAAATATTTTACCGACTTACTAACCTCTATTTTATACTCTATTACTTTCCTATATACTGTGTTCTATTGACTACACTATATTTTTCCTTTCTGTGTAAAGTTCATTATATAAATGTAGGCAAAGTCAAAAGAGTAAATCATTCGGTAAACTAAACAGAGAGAAAAAAGAAGGTAACAAAACAATGTACTCTCAACTACCATCCTGATAACTAGTATCTATAAATAGTACTTATAATTATTCCAGATGTAAAGCATCATTAATTATAGATCTTTTTCATACAAAGCATTTCTATAATGCTTGTAATTTAATATTCACTTAAGATTGAACAAATACAATACAATATTATAAAAAAAACAATGGACTAAGTAGACTGTGTAAGAACATGATATTATGATCGTATAGAAAACAAGCTAAAGATTCTAATTAAAGATTCTCCGCCTTAACTACAATAATATTCATTCTTATTTTTTGTCTGACAAAGTATAGTAGAAATTTTTTTTTTCTAGTCTTAAGGAAATTTAATTAAAGAAATAGAAAAAAAATTCTTCTCACTTTATTTCTTATATCTTCGTCTTCAATTAATAAAAAACATTGTCTAGGAAAAACCGTATTTGGAAAACGATTTTGTTCTATATAAATACCGCCAGCTAACCAAGCTATATCACCTAATTCTGTATTTGTAAAATCTAAAAAATGTCGATTATCACCTTTAATCATAACTAAAACAAACAAAAAATGGAAAATCTTAATATTAATGTTCTTTGTTTTAATTTTTACTAAAATGGTTCAGTGGTAATAATGGTCGTTTTGATAAACGTGATCGACGTGGACCATTATGTTTTGTTGAAATAATATTATCACCTTCGATTTCATATTGTTCTTCATTGATAATTGTATTTTGTTTTAAACATTCAATAATCCATCGATAAGAAAGAATAAAACAATGTTGAGCAATAGCACAAACAACATTTTTGGTTAATGTACATATAAGTGAATCATTTTGTCCAATTTCATCTGTTATTAAATGTGTTATTGTATGATTAAATATTGTTTTATCATCCAATAATAATAATCGACAATTAAAAAGTAAAACAAATTTTTTAATTTGTTTCTAAATTAAATTAAATTCAAACAAAAATAGATAAATAAAAAAAATTAACAAACCATTTGTTGAGTATTAAGAGCACTTGTAGCAAGAACAATTGTTTCTGGTTGATTTGTATTCGATAAAATAATTTCATGATAGATTTGTTTATGTTTTTTGTTGACATTTTCTATTGATTTATTTCGACGGCGTTTACGAGATGCAACTGTTCGATTTTGTTTATCAATTGTTATAAGAGATATTAGAGCAGCATGTACTTGTTCATTTGTTAATTCGATTATTTTATCACATGTATTTATTTGAGAGTAATCTAAACATTAAAGTAAACTGAACACAATATATTTATATACGAAAATAACAATTGCTAAGGATTCTCGAGGTTCATACCTAGATTTAATTGAGAATTAGAAAACAGTTATTAGTATGTCTATGTTTAAGAGCATTGAAAGACTGAGTACTTAAAGATACATAGAATAAGATCATGAAAAAGAATGTTTGTTTTTAATTACTATTTTGTACTTATACTAAAGATCAAAATAGAATAAATCTCAAGTAATTAACGATAAGGACAAAACATTTATTATTTTATTCGATAATAAATGATATTATATACCTAGTTTTTTCTTTTGATGTGTCGTAGATTTTTTAATTTGTTGTCGATCACGTTGAGTAATTTTATCTAACATCTGAAGATATAAATCATACAAATCTTTAAATATATAACTATATATATACATAAACAATCATAGTTAAATGTTCACTACACTATTAGCTTGTTGGTTACTTTTTTTTCTAGAAAGAATAAGAAATACTATAAAAACAATTGTTTTATATGTGTGAATTGGAAATCTGACAATAAATAAATGGAAAAAACTATAGATGTTCTATGGTGTTATTTCATATTCTTGAAATGGTTGAACACAATATTGAACCAATGATTCGAGAAACCTATTGAAATTAAATGAGATATAAAAAAAGAACAACATCTGATATTTTTACCATTCAGGTGTTACAAAATAAACACCAGCATGAATACATTTTTCATAGATTTCTTTTCGATTAATTAAATATTCTTTTTCACAAAGAACAACACGTTTGAGACCTGCTTGAAAACGTGAAAAATGTGAATCAGTCGTATATTTAGCTCCGCATAATTTTATCATTTCAATGAATTCATCATTATTCATTAAACCTTGACAACCATCACATTTTAACATAATAGAAAAATTTTCTAGTAATAATGTTTTCGGTAAATTATATGGCAAAACACTTTGACGACTTCGTTGCATACCTTTAGGAATTACAAACAAAAAAAAAGATATATAATTTTAACAAAAACAAAATATAACAACAATCAAACCATAATGATCAGATGATAATGTTAAATCTCCTTGTATTTCAAATGGTTTTTCATTGATAAGTTTCTTCGTTTCTAAACAAGCATCAATCCAACGGTAGGTTACAATATATAGATGATATGCAATTGCTTGAATAACTTTTTTTGATAATGGACAAACAAGTGTTTCACCTTCTTCATCAGTTATTAAATGTGTTGTATATTTATCAACAATATTCGATAATTTTATATGAAATTGTGAGCAAAATTCTTGTAATCGTGTCTAAAAATAAGAAAATAAATGTTTCTAATATAGAATCTATTATTAATTTCTAGGAAAAATATCAGGCTTTATGTCATTTATTTCTGTTTTTTAATAATCTCATTTTTCCTTTTCGCAGGCGTAATATTATTTTTAAAATTTAAAAGTTATTTTTAATACAGTCGAGATTAAAAAGCTCCTAATCTTGCGTACAGCTTTATCCGCTTCCTGCAGCAACAGCTGTCATGAAACTATCCAATGTCTATAAGAAGATTATCAGAGACTTTAATCCATACATCGAAAATACCAAAATTTTGAAAGAAATGTTATTACTATTGACTCTAACTGTTCAATAAACTCTACATGAAATCTCTATAAGTCTTCAAAAAAAATAATTACCAGTTGATCATCATCAAGACAAGTACTTGAAACAACGATTTCATGATCATTACCAGTATCTCCATCTATTTTAGTTTCAATATTATCAATTAGAAAGCCTTGATTATTGCTAAGTTTCATACTATTTATTGATTTTAGTACATGTTCGGATGGTGTTAAAATTTTAATTGTACGATCAGATGTTAAATCATCTTCATCATTAACCATCGTAGATGTATCTGTTAATGTAACTTGATTTGCAGTTGATGGATTACATTGTATACCAATTGAACGACTATAGATATCACTCATTAATGATATTGAATGATGAACTAGAATTTAGTTTTATTTCTTTTTCAAATATAAGATTATTTTTTTATTTTACCTTCGCATGATATTGTATCATTAGTATCTGAATATTCTTTATTTTCCTGTATGATTTCATCATCACTATTGTTATCCTCCTCATCATCACCATCGTCACTATGAGCGCTATCCGATGAGTGTCGTAATTTAATTTGATCTCGTCGAAGAATAGCACGTGAATTATTAAACCATTTTGTTACTTGATCAAATGTCATAGATGATTGTTCTGATAATTCAATTTTTTCTTCAATACTTGGATATGGATGACTACGATGTTGTTGTAACCA
The DNA here is from genome assembly GCA_905250115.1 of Adineta steineri. Taxonomy (NCBI): domain Eukaryota; kingdom Metazoa; phylum Rotifera; class Eurotatoria; order Adinetida; family Adinetidae; genus Adineta; species Adineta steineri. The sequence continues at coordinate 190,286 of CAJNOI010000076.1, read as the reverse complement.
TTTTTTTAAACAACCTATATAAATAGATATATATTTATCAAAATTTGATTTGAAAAAAAAAATTTTTACTTGTGGAAAATTTTCTTCGGGTTGAAGGAATGTTATTGGCAAATTTACGATTAGTATTATTATCAGTATTGTTATCTTGATGATATTTGCTCTGTTGTTCACTATGATCATCTAAAAAATTATTCATACTAATAACAAAAACGAAAAACGCGAGAATGTAATATCAACCTGATGTATTATCAGTATCTTGCTCATCCTTTATATCCATAGGTTCATTATTCTTTTTTGCATTTTGAATTTCTAAGAAAACATAAGTTAATCAAAAAATATTTACTATTAAATATTATATAACAACTGAAACAATTTTTAAAAATGTCGTTTTTTTTATTTACTGGAAAAATCTATGATAACTGTCACTTTCTATTTCTTAAAAATACTCCATATAAATTATGGTATAACATTTGAATACTAATCTCTTTATATATATATATATACCTCTTTTTTCGTCATTTGATGATGTTGACATAGATGAAGTAAATTTTAATTCGCTAGGTTCCATACTTGATTCATTATTTGATTTATTATCAAATACAGAAACATGTTTTCGACATAAATTATTTCGTTGTGAAGCTATCAAACAACCAGGTATTGAGCAAATTTTACGCCAAATAACACCATCAAATTTTTTTCGTGTACCATTTACCATTTCAATAATATCACCTTTTTTTGGGTTTCCAATATCGACAGATGGCGGAATAGATGCAATTGAAAGACGATCAGATATTTTTGCAATGGAAGATTGAACATTAAAAAGCACCGGTACTTCTGTAGAAGAATCTTGACAACGACGTTTAGATAATGGAGATGAAAGCACGGAAGTATCTGTAGAAAGTTCAGATTCAGATAAATCTTTACTATGTAATTTATCATAATGATATGAGCATAAACTAAAATTAATAATAAAATATTAGATTTTCATGGTTATATAAATTCTTTTTCTTTTGTAACTAACCCATTTTGATAATCAACACTATCATCAACAGTTTTTGCACAAGATGGATCAGCACAGATACGTTGATATTGTTCTCCATCATATCGTTTTCGTATACCATTGGATAATGTTATAATATCACCTTCTTTCGGATCATTTTGTTTCGTTGATATATTATCTTCAGATAATATAGTATCTTTATTCTTCGAATTATCGTCAGTTGATAAAATTTTTTGTTCTTCAAATTGAAGTAAACAAGGTTTACAAAGACCTTGTTTTTGGTTATAATAAGGACAATTTGGTTTTGAACACATACGACGCCATGATGTACCATTAAATTTTTTTCTTACACCATTATTTAAATGTATTATATCACCAATAGTTCCAGTTTTGGGTAAAGTATCATGAACAGTTCGATTAATAGATGAAAGTTTTTTTTCTGATTTTATCGATTGATTATTATCATGAGAAGATGTATTATTATTATTATTATTATTATTAGTCTTTTTCTTTTTATTTGCATATGATATAGATGTTAATGGTAAAACACGCTCAGATAACGAACGAAGATCTTCATCATCAAAATCTTGATCCATTCAAACCCTAAAAAAAATTTATTTTCAATAAATTTTTATCACATTTTTTCAAATATTAGGAACGTACAATATCCTTCAAACCTTTGTTGACAAACAAGCAATTCCTATCTATCTATTTGCTAGATCAAACGGTTAGATACATACAGACCAATAGGATCTGATTATTTGATATTTCTACATTGTTATAAATAAAATACGCCATCTACTGTCCTTCGATATCAGGTTTAATTGATATACTATAACCAAAAACTAAATTAAAAGAATTTTAATATATTTTCAAGAATATTCAATATAATAATAATAATTAATCTCTAAACAATTCACTCGATTAAAATATTATAAAGATTTTGTATTTTTATTTTCTATTAACAATATCAATTATATCGTATAGTTTTTAAAGAGAATTTGATAACATGTGATTCTATATGTCATATATTTTGAGTAATAATGATTTATAATAAAAGAAAGATTGTTTTGTTATCTAAATTAATGCCAATAGCTTGAAATATTTTTTTCCTGATTATATTAATTGATTTTTTATCATAAATATTGATCTATTCGTTAAATATTTACAGCAAAGGTAAAAACCCTCAAGAAAAATATTTTCATTAATATTTCATGAGAAGTTAATATGCCAAAAAAATTTATTTTTATCTCTAGAAAAAGATTTAATATTATTTATATTTAATTCTTATGAAATTCTTCTTTTCTTCATAGTTTCTGTTATTTTTACAGTTGACACAGAATGCAAAAAAAAACATGGCGTGTGTTGCAAATATTACTTTATAAAAAAAAAGTAATTTCAACATATGGTAATATTAAATTATTTCATAAGTAGTCATTATATTTAGTTTCAAATCAGTAGCAACAATCTTAATTAGAAAATAGTGAATCATAGATTAATAAAAAAAAATAATTTTAACTGAGATGATGAAATATCTATTGTACTATTATAGATTTAAACTACTTGTTGCATTTGACATATTTTAAAAGAAATAAAAACACTTTCTTTTTTGAAATGTTTTCATTATAGATGTCATCTAATAATATTGTATTACCACATGAAATTATTCGTTTGATTTTATTATATTGTCAAACACCAAAGGATTATCTATCACAATCGTTAATTAATCGTCAATGGTCTTATGAAGCTCTTCGATTGAAATCACTTATGAAAAAACGTTTTACACGTAAGATTGAAATACTGAATGTTCGATTTATCATGTGGAATATAGATGCACGTGTAAGTGTTATTGGTTATGGTCAACATCTTCAACGTCATGGTTTAGAAGAATGTGTACAAACAGATCATCGTGTTGGTGGACCTAGTTCATCGGTTTACTATTTAGAACGACATTGGCAAGAAGGTAAATTACATGGATTAGAAATACTTCGCGAGATCAATGAAATTTGGTATACTAACTATTATCAAAAACAAGAGAAAGTAGCAGATATAAATATTATTCATCCATATGAGTGTTTAGAAGCAGTTGATTCAATGAAAAAATATGGAAGACATCAAATAGTACCAAAAGATAGTGTATTACCAGAAGGATGTGATTATCTTGGCAGGATCATATTTAAATATCAATGGACATCGGGCACATTAGAAGAAAGTCAACAATTACAACGAGATTCAATAGATGAATATGATCAAACAGAATTCAGTAGTCTATATGATTTTATTCATAGTGTTGATTTACACCATGCATGTTTGTCGTTGTTACCTATGTGATACTGAAATATATGTTTCAAAGCACAAAAGTAGAACACTTAATTATAATGATGAGTACGAGTAAAAACTAAATAGTTTTCTCTATTTTTCATTTTTATCTGTGAGACATTGTTGATAATTCTGTTTTTCTCATTTTATACTTCGTCTCTTCTTCTATTGTACAATAATGCAAAGTATACATCGATTATAGTCACACATACAACTAATTTGGTATAGCTGAGATTCAGATCTACGATCTATGAAATCGTGAACTCCACAAAACCGTCTCATCCTACAAAGCTATCGCTTCTCATATAAAATACAACAAGTATTCTATTGTAAAATTTATTGAAATTCGTGAATTTTGTGTCGATTAGAAAAATAGTGGAAAACATCAACTTATTCTGTTTATTCGTGTTGCTACATTTCAGCGATACACAGAAGTACGCTTTTCTTCCCATCAATACATACGCATAAACTCTCATAATTTGATTAATATTTTTAAATGTGTAAATATACAAATGAAATATAATGCTTTTATTTATCTAACTGAATACGGCTCATTTCTTATAATCGACTATAACAATATCATAATAGTGAGATTATCTACCAAAGTAAAATCACTACTTCGTCATAATGAATAAATTTCATTCTTCTGATGATAGTCTCAGACAACTGTAATAATGACGAGATGAAAGTACGTCATCTACGATATGTATTGAAAAATTCTAATAGAAACATTTTCTGAAATATTCATGCATAGATTTCTTTGAGGGTGTGGGTGTGGGTGTGGGTGAGTATAAGATGATACTAAGACACTCATACACACAACGCCCTTACTCATCGCACCTAACCTCAAGTTTAAAAAAGGTATTTTTTTAAAAAATTTTATTAGTTAGTTTAACAAAAAAATTGACGCTGAAGGGATTAACAATGAAAAAAAAATAGTGCATATATATCATATATATCAGCAATGAGAAATATTAATCTGCATTGAGAAATATAATGAAAATATATGCATTAATAACTAGAATATGATGACGCGAAAAAGTTTCTTGTTGTTGAAAACTATAAATCGTCATCATTATTGTTTCCATCACCAGATTAATTTCGACCACCAATTATCACCAGCATTATCTTGTAATTGTTGTGGTTGACTTAAGTTACGTAGATGTTTGACTACACCCGTGATGATTTCATCTTTCAGAATTTCATCACGACGTATTGATGGCTCAGCACCTATCATCGCTGCTGCGAAATGTTTTTCATGTACTAATACTACTCCATCCCGTTCATTATGTTGTTGTTCTTGAGAGTGTGGGTGTGAGCTAAAAGAAGAGACACCCGCACACACCTGGGGATGTGCGATACCAGCTTACTGATCACTGATATCACTGTAACTGATATCATTTAATAACGCGTTTATTTCTTCACGTGTAATTGCATTACCATAATGTATTTTTATACCAGTTACAACCTGACAATATGGGCTTGGTTCTATGTCAATAGCTACCCAGGTTGATGATTACGAACTTCGTAAAAGATCGTATTTTTCCGTTTACGACCGTTTACGATCGCGCTTGTTTGACCTGGGTAGAAATTCGATATTACGTGTTTTTGCACCTATACCAAAAACATCACCTTGACATACTAGTCGATCACCCGTATTAAAATATGGCTTCAAATAATATGCAGATAAGTTACCATTTATCCCTTGAATAGTATCCAGAATCGGTAAAACTTGGGTGGGTGTGGGTTACCACTAGTACCACCTGGTTGTTCTAATGTTTTACCAAATGTTTCATATTTTTTAATTTCATCATTAGGATGTGGATGGTGGTATGGTTGTGGGTGTGTGGGTGTGTGGGTGTGTGGATGGTGGTGTGGTTGTGCGTGTGTGGGTGAGTGGATGGTGGTGTGGGTGTGGGTGTGGTTGCTGGTGTGTGGGTGTGGTTGTCGGTGTGTGGGTGTGTGGGTGTGTGGGTGTGTGGATGGTGGTGTGGTTGTGGGTGTGTGGGTGAGTGGATGGTGGTGTGGGTGTGGTTGCTGGTGTGTGGGTGTGGTTGTCGGTGTGTGGGTGTAGGCGTGAGCTAAGAAAAGACACACCAGCATACATCTATACCTACCCACATCCACACCCACACCCACACCCACACCCACGAATTAATCCTACTTTATCAATTGTTTTTTGTGATATTCGTACGACATTATTATTATCATCATCAATAGTTAACTGATTGGATCCATCCATTGCTTTTTGAGTGTTTTAGAGTATTATCTAAAAGAAATGTAAAATATACTTTCATATTATAACATGAGAAGAAAAGAAAAAATAACTAGAATAAATTGAATAAAAAAAGAAACAAATATTATCATAAATATTTTACAAAATATTTTCATCACTTCATCAGTGTTGCACGATAAGCTGTTGGAATATATTTCTACAAAGCATATAAAAATTAGTTATACAAATAAATAAATATTATTTACAGATATAATACCATTAATTCGAGCAATTGTTATTTTATCAATCGGTGATAGTAATGGATTTTCACATGATTTTACAATTTGATCACCAAGTGCTCTTATTATAGGAAATACTAATTCACCAATTATCTAAATAGATTAAAATGAACAGAATTTATTTGATTTTATATTTTATCTATTTACTTTTTGATCCATTTCACATAACCCATCAAGTACTCCATAGTCAATAACAAGTGGTAAACGTTCATTATGAAAAGTTTCGAGGAAATATTCGTGCAATACAATTTCGTAAATTATAACTAGTGGCTGAAAATATTCTAATTAAGAAAAAAAACATGATAACAAATGAAATTTTTATTTGTTTAAATTCTATATTTACTAAACCATTTGAGTACAATATAACGAAGTATAATTGTGTAATGCCCAATGATTATCTGTATCTGGTCTAACACAAAGATAGTCTGCTAGAATACATGACATAATAGCTGGAAATAATTGATGAAACTAAAAACTACTTTTATTCATAGAAAATGTTTATTTCTTATAAACAAAAGATTTCAATACTTACATATTTTTTACAATATAATGACTCGTTTTCAAGTAAAACAATGGTCATTTTCACTGAATAGATTAGTATTTCCAAATTAACTTTAACACCTTCAGAAATAAATAAGACGATTCATGATAAAATATAAGAAAGATCTGCTTCTGTCGATAGACTACCACCTAAAATATAAAATAGATCAATAAAAAAAATAAACTGTTTTAGAGTAATGAAAAATACATACGTGACGTTTTTGTTCTTCCGAACTAACACATACTTCAGTTATTTCTGTGTAAAAAATGTGTTGTTCCTAGAAATTTTTAATGTATGAAAGAAAATTCATCTGGGTTTGTAGTTCTAATTTTCGATGCATTAAGATTACATCGTTTTTTTGTTAACGATTTCATCTGAAAACAGAATAAAATATATCAAAAACTTGACATTTCTTCTTGAAAATCTTACAAGATCTAATGAATCTGTTGTGAGATCAGCTTTTGAAATAGTACTCGGATTTTCATTAATTGTCGATTGTCTTCCTTTAATTGCAAGCCAATAAGCTAAAAACCACAATAATCAAAAATAGCTATTTATCTTTTTCTATTGTAATTTGAAATAAATTTACTTTTTATAGAAACATTTAAAGATATTTTTGGCATTGGAGCAGTAGTAACTTGATCGAGTTACAATTCATGATTGTCAATATATTGAACTTCGTGATGACTTAGACGTGCTGTTGTTGTTTTAAATGGTAAATTTCCATTCCATAAACGAAATCTATCAATAAGCTATAAAATTAAATAGAGTTTTTTTTTAATTTTATGCAAAATATTTTACTTGTAAATATCGCATTTTTATTCCTGATTCAGAATCATCTATTACCTTTTGTGTTCGACGACATTTTCTTGTAAACTATTGTGTATTATACAAAGAGTCGTCTGAAATGTAGTGAAATTTTCTTTTCGCTAAATACTCTTTCGAAGGCTTGGCGATATATTTTCTTTTTTCTTTTCTTTTATTCATTCCCTGGATCCGATATCACATATTCAAATCGCTCGAACATCTTTTCTTTTCGGATGTTATATCTTAGATCATACATATTTTCTTTTGTTATGCTTTCCTTTTATGTTTAATCTCACATTATTGTGATCATACATACAGAGTCTGGATGAGAGTGTGCGTATTCTTTTCCATTCATACGTACACCATCAAGATACATACAAAATAAAACTATATAAGAAATGATTCATATAGTTCTTACGATGAAAATAATTGCCATGCAATCTATTATCATGGAATTAGGCGTGTGAGAATTTTCAATATATTCATTTATTCGATTGATTTAATTTATTGAATGAAGATAGTAATTTATTTTTAACCCTCATGTATTAATAAATTTAAATAGTACACAGATGTATATATATGTATGTATCTTTTTTTCTATTAAACTAAAAGCAATAACACTACTTTTGACAAAAGCACATAGATTCTGAATAAAAAAAAAAATTTCATTCTTAACATTACGTTAAATATTATCCATCATTGGAAAAAAATCACTTCTATCTCATTTTGCTTGTATCAATCGATATAAAAAAACACAAAATTTGAATATAATACTAAAAATACACAGATAAAATTGAGTCAAAACAAACAAGCAAAAAAAAATACAATCAATATCGGGTGTGTTAGTGGGGGTGGGTGTGAGGAGCACCCGCGAGAAGGGCGGGGGAGCTGAGAGTCTACACCTCCTCCTAATAATTGGAAATTTTGTTTTCAGCGACAGGAGGTGCTTTGGAGAAGTTTTGCTCTAAATAACCTTTTACACCTTCGTAAGGATTTTTGCAGTCTTTCAAAACCCCTATACCACTCCCTCCCTCCCCGAATCTCAGACCCTTCGCGTGGGCTCTGGATGTGAATGTGGGTACGAACTAAGAGAAGACACACCAGCGCACACCCCAAACACTCATACACACCACACCCACACCCGTCGATGACGTATACGAAAATAATGTTTTAAATATGCTTGAGGTAAAATACTTATTACTCCTTTTGAAGTATCACCAATAGGTGACACATGTATAATTTTACCATGTGCAATACATGGAAAAACTTTAGTTGTTATCGCTCCATTAGAACATACGCAAATTCTTTTGTACGATTGCGTTCATTTGAATATGTTTATCTGGACATTTATTATTGTTAACAGCAAAACAAAATGTTTTCCGATGTTTTTTACTTTTACCCAGGTCGAACAATCCGGCACGGAAACGGCCGGTTCGTGGTATAACTGAGGTTTCATGAAACCAGTATTCTCGTTGATCGGATTTATCTTATTTGAGCCAGAGGGTGTGGGTCCGAGTTAAGGGAAGAGACACACCCATACCCTCAGCATCATCAACCACTAAATTATATGGAGGTTGTGGTCCGTTTACAGTTGTTCCAGCCATCCTATAGCAACGTTTGTTTTTGACTTTATAGAAGGTTTATATCTAGAAGAAATAAAGAAATATATTTTCAGATAATGTTAAAAGAAAACAAACTAGAATAAATTGTATAGCAAAAAAAAATATTATTGTAAATATTTTACAAAATATTTTCATCACTGCTCGTTAGTGTTGCACGGTAAGCTGTTGGGATATATTTCTACAAAGTATATAAAAATAAGTTATATAATAAGTGAATGTTATTTAAAGATATAATACCACTAATTCGATCAATTATTATTTTATTAATCGATAATAGTGATGAATTTTCACATGATTCTACAATGTGATCACCAAGGGTGTGGGCGTGTGGGTGTAGGCGTGTGCGAAGAAAAGAGACAGCAACACGCACCTATACCCACCCTCACCTGTGGATGCACGATGCCAGCTTACTGATCACCGATATCACTGAGACCGAGCTCACTGAAGCACTGATGATGTCGATGCACCGACGTTTACTACTATGTCAGACATATTTATATCAATAAACGTTGGTGCATCGAGATCGTCAGTACTTCAGCGAGTTCAGTGCCAATTTTTTCCATATTGTTACCGACACCGCACATTCCTACTCAAACTCGCCTACACCCACACCCAAATATCGTATTTTCGTTGCTGATTCAAAATCATCTTTTATCATTTTGGTTCGCCGATATTTTCCTGTAAATTAAAGTGTATCCTACAAAGAGTCGTCTGAAATATAGTAAAATTTATCTTTTCGTTAAAGACTTTTCCGAAAGGTTACCTCGATATTTTTTTTCTTTTCTTCATTATATCCAGAACGATGGTTCCTGAAGCAAGAAGTGAGGTAATCGTATCCGGCTGCCGGTTTTGACATGTTCTTGTCGGTTCCAGCTCAAGTGAGATAAATCCGGTCACTGGATCCCTTCAACGAGAATACTGGTTCCATGAAATCTCCAGAATACCACGGAACCGGCCGTTTCCGTGCCGGATTGTTCGACCTGGGTATAGATCAGATATCATCTATATTATAATAGACAACTTCTATTATTCATATTCACTTGATTGGATTGAAATTTAAAATTTTGTACCTTCAATAAACTATTAATAATGAGATTAATTAAATCTAAAATAATTTTCTCATATTAATCTGATTTTTCTCAGTTGTGATATTACATCTTAAACTCTTTTGAATTTATTTAGTTTTCATAGTCAACAAGTGGCGTCCTCTAATGAACGTCTTGTAGACTGGAGAAACGATAATTTTTTTAAGGTGAAACGACTTACCCATGTCCATGTCGATTTGTTCATTCATTGTTAGTTTCTTTCATTAATCTTGTTGTTCAAAAGATTGATTATAGTTCCTTGCTACTAATATGTCAGATCTAGCAGTAAGTATTTGAAAATTTTTAATTTAAATCTTTCAATTAATTCTATTAGGAAACATTTCAAAATGATATTTCACAAATATTTAATGAACGTGGTTTACTTCGAACGGAATTAATTGCTAAAGAAAAACTTCTTACTGATGCCATTTGTAATTCATTTATTAATCATTTTTTCATAAAAAAAAAATTCTATATATTTAGTACAAAAAAATACACTTAATCAAAGTTTAAAACAACTTCGTAGTGAAAAAGATGAATTATTTGTGAATACTCAAAAATTAAAACAAGAAAAACTTGCTGCTGAAGTTTGTTATTCTGTTTCATATATAAATTTGACAAAACAAAGTCTTATTCTAGGCAGAAAAAAGTGCAAGTACAATCCATGTTACAATTCTTAAAGAAGAAAAAGGTATATTAGAACAAAAATTATATCAAATAACACAATATTATGAAGAATCACGTTTACAAATCGATGAATTAAATCGACAAAATATAGCACTTCAAAATCAAAAACACAATCAATATACAACACCAATACAACAGACACATGATCATTCCTATGAATTAGATGATGTATACACAATTCTATATGAAATTATTTTTATTGATAGATTTATTTTAGCTTAAAAAACGCAATACAGAACTTGAACAATCACGAGAAAATTTAGTCGATAGGCATAAACATGAATTACAATTAATAAATGTAAATTTTATTTTCATGTTTTGTTTTTATTCATATGACCAACACCTATTTAGAATGAATCAAATGCAAAAGATGATCAAATCATTAGTCTTCAACAATTGATTTCCAAATATGAACAAAAACTTGAAGCAAATGATAAAGGTAATAAAATATACATTTGATCTTATCAATATTATCGTATTTATTTAGATAAAAAAGAACTTGAACAACGTATTCAAGATATCAGTCAATCATGTCGATCACAAATGCCTGATAAATGTAATTTCAAATAGAAAAAGATTGTAGATAATAGTTAACTTTTTATTTTAGTAACTCTTACCAATGATGAATTACGTACAATTGAAACAGATCCAAATAGTGCATCAATTCTTGCCATTTATCAATCATCGAGAAGTCTATTTGATGTAATTAAAATTCTTCCTATTTTTCTTCTTATTTCATTTTTTTCTTTTCAAAGATTCTTGTTGATTATGCACTTTTACAAAAACAAAATGAAACATTAACGAATCTTAATGAAAAAAATGATTCTCAACGACGTTATAATGAAAATGTATATTTTAATTTTTCAAAATAAAAATAAAATAGTTTTCTTTCTTTTCAAATAGCTTTTACATCAAACACAATCAGAATTACAACAATTTAAAATTCAAAATGAACGTTTACAATATTTAGCTGATAATCGTCAAACAGAATATGAACAAGCTATACGTGATAAACAAACATTATTTAAAGAAAAAATTGATTTAGATAGACAATTACAACAAAAACTTCGAGATTATGATGATTGTTTAGATGATAGAAATAATATGCGTGCACAAATATTTCATTTACTTGAAAATGGTAATATTAAAGGACAATTACGTTCTTTACCGCCAATGATGGACAATGAAATAATTGTACGACAAGGTGTTGTGACATTTAATAGTATTGAAGAACTTTATGAACAGTATATGAAAACATTAGCTGATATACGTGAAACAGATAGATTTATAGTTGAATTAGAAGAAACACATACAAAAGAGATTAATGAAATAACACAACGTGAATTTTCATTAAAAGAAAATCTTGAACAACTTCGTGTAAAACTTGATCAAACACGAACAGATTTTAATATTCAATCACTTGCTAAACAAGTACTTGATCGTGAACAAAATCATAATTTACCAAAAATTTCAACCAATACAACTCATATACAAACAGATATGAATTTAAATGATTTAAAATCAATTGAAGATAATATTAAACATTTACAAAGAATTTTAAATGATAAAGAAATTGAATTTAATAAAATTAATGATAATATGAAGTAAGATATGAATAAGATTTTTATCTAATTGTTTTTTATTATTATCATTTATTTAGACTTGTTCAACAAAAACTAGATCATGCACAAAAACAAAACTTCATTGATAAACAAAAAGTAATTAATAGATTAAATTATTTACTTACTTGTGTGTCCGTAGGGTTAAAAAAACATCGAAGATCGATTTTCCGAAAAAGACATTTATAGAGGTATTTCGATGCGGGGAATTCAGATGTTCTCCTGCTTGTAGTGCAGAGTGTGGCAATCATAAACTAATGATTTTCTTGCGTATAAGAGTACTAACACTTCACTAATTCGTTAAAGGCTAGTTCAATCAGCCACTGGTGCCGCCAGTAGATGTGAAGAGGATGTCTTTCTGCGAGTAAAAGCGAAGCGAGTCTTCGGATGAGCGTTACTTGTTAATTAAATAAAAAAAATTATATTTCTAGATTGATGATTTTCAACGTATTGTTGATGAAAGTCTTCAACGTTCAAATTCTCTTATTAATGATGTTCAAATATCTGAATCAACATGTGAACAATTACGAGAACAAAATCGATTAATTCAATATGAATATAATCAATTATTATCTGTAGGAAATTTCTTTAAATAATTTTTTGTATTTTATTTTTATATTCTTTTGAATAGGTTGTATCAAATTTAAAAATTGATATTGAAAAACTTCAAATAGAAAAACAACAAATGAGTCAATTACAAGAACAAGTTCTTGATCGTATTAAACAAGATATGGAAATAAAAACACATAGTCAAGAAGAAAATCTTCTTAATACTCGATTACAAGAATCTGTTGAAGAATTAAATGTAAAATATTTTTTTGATTTTATTCAACGAACTTATTTTTTTCTTCTTTAGTCTATTATGAAAGATTGTGTCAAACAAACTGAATTAACAAATGGTACACCAGCTCATATTGTTAATTTAACAAAACTTGAAATTCTTTATCGTCAATTACAACAACGTCATCAATATGATCTTGAACAACATTTTGCAATAACAGAATCATTGAAAATAAAAGCAAAAGATGCTCAAAATGATTTAGTTAAATTAGAACGTCAATGTGAAGAGATACGTTTAAAATTTGATGAAGAACAAATGAAATCAGCAGCTAAAGTAAAATTTCGTTTTTTTGATTAAAATTTTATTTCAAATAAATTTTTAAAGATTGCTGAACTGGAAAGTAAATTACGTAATGCAGATACAACAACAGTTTTAACACGTCTTTTACCATCAGCTACACTTGAAAATCGTCTTAAAGAAGAAGAAGAACGTACACAACAATTAAGAAATTGGACAAATAAATTAACAGAAAAAATAGAACATATTCAAAAAGTAAAATTGAGAAATTATTCCTTAATTTCATTTGTTTTGTTATTATTTAGCAAATGGGAACAGATAAAAAAGAGTATGAAGAAAAAATGGAAGAAATGCGTAAAGGTAAATAACAAAAATTAATGAGATATAATTGATTAATTTTGAAATTCTATTAGAATTACGGGAAACTCGAAATGAATATGATGAAGCAGAAAAACGTTTTGAAAATGCTCAAGAAGAAAAACAAAAATGTTTAAATGAATTCAAAGAAAAGGTAAATATAATCATAATTGAAAGTATTAAGTATAAGGAAATTCAATACATCGCGACAAGGTTTAATTTACTCCCATAGTTATTATAGAAGAAAGGTGCTACATTACAGTTTAGGACGCTGTTGATAGAAGGATCGGCTTGGCTCAGAGTTCTTCCGTACACTCGGAATAACCACAGGAGCTTTTAATGTATGTCACTCATACTATAAAGAAATTCGTACTAATGTTTTTATAATGATTTGAATTAAATAATTTCATCTTGTTTTTAGGAAGAAGCTCTTGAAATGGAAATATTTCGATTAAAAACTGAATTAGATAGTTCACAAGCAACAAATACATCATTAAAAGAAATCATAACAAATAAAGAAAATGATATTCGAATTTTACATGATCGTATTGCTGATGTAAATTTTATTTCATATTTCTTTTTGTTTTACTTTTGATTTTATTTAATTAGTCGGAAACAAAAATGATTGATTTAGAAAAAGAATTTTTTCAATTAAAAGAAAAACAAGCTCGACAAACTAAAGAACATAATTTACCAATTAGGTAAAAACAAATCATACTTTTATAATTATTATTTAAATTCTTATCGTTTTATTTATTAGCGAACCTCCTTCACCACTTATAATTCAACAAGATTTGGTATATAAAATATTTTTAATCGAACTTGTTAATATACGTTTTTGTTTTAGGGTATTGATGATACTTCATCAGATGCGGCTGTTGTCGATTTAAAAACACCAGCAAAACGTCGTCGAAATATGTAAGTAGAAATTTAAATAAGCTCAAATATATGCACATATCATGTTTTTTTTAGGTCGTCTAATGAACCAACACCAACGAGACCTCGTATTGTAAGTTTTTGTCAATAAAATTTTTCATCTTGATTCTATCTTTCAATTTTAAAGATGCGTTCACAAAGTTTTAGTCATCAATCAACAGTCAATGATGATGCTGACGAAACAGTTGATGGTAATCAATAATCATTGAATAATATATATATTAGAATAATCTCGATTATTTTTATTGTAGATAATGATGATGCTATGTCCACTTGTTCAGAACCACCATCAGCCAAAAAACGAAAAGTATAAACATTATGAAGGATTTATTTTTATAATATTTTTTGAAATTTTTAGCGTCGTGGGAATGATTTATCAGCATTAAGATTACCAGCTGTTGACGAAGAAGGAGATAATGATAATGGAGCTAATTCTCAAGGTAGACAAAAAATTTTCTTTTTCTTCTATAATAAAATTGTATTATATAGGAAGTTCAGCAGTTACTCCAACATATAATTTACGTTCCAGAGTAAAACGATTGCCAAAACGTAAGTATTCATTTCCGACAAAAAAGTTCATCTTAATATTTGAAAAAATTCTTTTTCAGAAGAAATTTAAGTTCGTATAATTGATTTTGCTAAGCATTTATTAATCCGCTCCATTTTTTTTCTTTGTTACTAATTTTTGCTTTCTTTTTGTATTTTAGTTCAACCAAATCAAACAACATAAACTCTAATTATTGTTTTATTTGAAAAACTTTATTCTTTCACACTTAATCTGTTTTCTTCTTCTTCAATTATTTGTGCATGTATGATTACAAAAAGAGAGAGAGAAAAATTCAAACAAACAAGAATAAGATAAAACATAATTTGTGTGTATATTTTGTAAAGAGCATATTGTAGTTCTCTTTTTTTTGTCTCATGGTGTAATGGTTTATAAAAGAAAAATAAAAATTATCAATTATTTGTTCTAAAAACTTGGATCACCAAAACCAACTTGACGTTGTAATGAATTTATTTCATCCATTAATGGACCAGCTGGAAGATCGAGCTAAAATAAAATTTCATGTGATTCTATATATGTATGAATTAATATATTTTACTTTAATAGCATATTTATAACTTTGTTCTGCTTCAATATTTCGTTTTGTTTGTAAACAAATAAGTGTTAGATAAGCCCAAACCTCTATAAATTAAAAAATTTAAGAATTGAAATATATATTTTAAATCGTACCGGCATTTTGATTATTCAAAAAATTAGCTTCTGTAAGTGCTTCTTCTGCATCATCATATTGATTCATCTGTAATAAAGAGATTAATATTTTCTATAGAAATTATCTTCTATCATACTCGATAACAAGCAATACCAAGACCTAAATATGTTGTACATGTTGGTTGAAATCGGCATGCATTTAAAAATACTTCTTTCGCTTCTCCATACTAACAGAAAAATAAATCTAATATATTTTATATTACTGAATTTAACATACACTTGATTCTGTTCCTTCAGATAAAAGAATCGCACCAAGTCGAATATAAACTGTATGAAGATCTGATGGTTTATCTCCAAAAACTAATGTACGTTGATAACGACCTGAAATACACATTTAAATCTTTATTTTTTATGATTTTTTAAGAAAAAGAATAACCTTTAGCAGCTTCGAAATCTAATTGTAAATATTTAACATGTCCCCATAATGCCCATGCTTCAACATTATCATATTCAATTGATAAAGCTTGTGTAATATGTGTTTCAGCTGCTGGAAAATCTTGCTGAAGTATTTTTGCTTTTGCTAATGCTATTTCAACTTGATAATCTTTACCAGCATTTGTAAGAAATTCATAAGCTAAAGTTTTTTCTGCCCACTAATAATCAAAGAGAAAAAAAAATTTTTCAGTGTTAATAATAAATGATAAAAAGAAATTTTTCATACAGTAGCAATATTATATTTAAGTAAAAATTCAGCAGCTTTAAGATAAATACTCTTCTTCGTATGTGTCTTTTCTGGTTCGATATAGCCTAACATATCAACAGATTTTCGAGCTGTTGATACTTCAGTTTTCGTTTTATCTATTAAAATTTGAATATTTTATTATGAAATAAATTTTATTTTTTTCAGTACCTTGTTTTTGTTTACTTGATTTACTACTTCGACTTATACGAGTTTTTGATGCAACATTTAATTGATTATCAGAACCTTTCAATCCTTCCTCTAAATAAAACAATTGAGATCATTTCAATGAAAATTAATCGCGAATTTTTTACCAGCAGCGCGATCTTTTTCTTCCTCTTCACGTTTTTCATCACTTGTTGGTGCTGCATGGTGTGTTGCTGCCGCTATTTGTTCTTCTTCATTTTTTAATATAGCTCGTTGAAGTTTTTCAGCTTGTCCTAAAGTTATTTGTGCATTGATTTCATTGTGAATATGTTTTTGAAAAATGCCTGTAATACAAATAATTCATTATGAATTTTTTTTCAAAACTTATTTTTCTATCATACCATAAAGTGTCCATGCAATAACATCTTCACTATCTCCAGCTGTAACTGTTTCAAAATATAAATCAGCAAGTTCATTATTTTCTAATATACCATTGACAACAGCAATTAACATTAATCTGTAAATCAAAGAAACATTTAGTTATACTTAAGGGTGGGTGTGGTGTGGATGTGCCGTGCCGCCATGGGCATCTCTGCTTCATTCTTATTTAGATAGTAATTTCTAGAAAACTTTGAACTTTTTCTTACGCAGTGCTATTTGTTTGTTCAATTGCAATACATTCTTTTAGACATTCTTCAGCTTTAATTAAATCATTGACAAGCAAATGAAAAGCAGCAAAATCAAGCCATGCACGAAGTTTATTTGGATTTCGTGCAAGTCGCTAGAAAAATAATTTAAATTATTCATATTTTTATGAATAAGAAAAAGAAATAAATTTACTTGTTTATAGTAATTTGCAGCTAAAAGATAATCTCCATTACTTTCAGCTTCAAGTGCAAATGTACGTAATTGTGCATCAGTATTTCGTAATGGTGGTACAGGTTCAGGTTCTTCAATACTTAATGTTTTATTTAATGAACGATGCATTTCATCAAGAAGAAATACATATAATTGACTGATAAATATCTAAAACACATACAGAATTAATCAAAAATAAGAAATTAAATTTCAAGATTTTACTTGAAGTTCATCTGGATTATTAAATTTACTTGTACGAAGAAATTTTTCTCGTACAATTTTTATCACACTATGTTTAAGTTGTTCTTTAAATGCGAAGTATTTACCAGTTGAATTTAATTCATATAATAATTTACGACGTCTAAAAATCATTTTTAATCAATAGTATAGAAAAAAAAAACAAGATTTACTTTTGATCATTAGGTACAGATGCTTCGGCATTTGTTTCATCATTACATACTTTTCTATATTATATATAAATAGGAAAATTTAACCAAAATATTTTTCTTACAAACCTATATTCATCAAGAATTAGACTACAAACATTTTTAATTTGTTGATGATAATCTTCGACTGCTTTTTGTGAACTATTTACTTTGACTGGATAGTTTGGACGTGGTGGAACAAGTTCAGATATTCTTTAGAAGAAGAAAAAATAAATTATCTATTAAAAATAAAAATATTTTCGTACTTTCTACGTAAATCACTTAATTGTCTTTTTTCAATAATTGGTCGATCAAATGAAATATCAATTGTAATATGAGAATTATGATCAACATATTGTTGAGCATCTGTTGTTGTTGCAACGACTTCTTCACCACCTGCTTCTGCTTTCTAAAAAATATATATAAATATTAAACCATATCAAGAAAAACAGAATCAAAGCAAAGGTAGCTAGTAGAAGATTCGAACGATAAATTATAGTAAATAATTTAAGAGCAATCAAAAGATCATCGTAACTTACCTTGAAAGATATCTGTAAAATACAATCATTAACTTAGCGATAATGAAATTTCTTATAAATGAGGAAAAATGAACTGAAATTTTCTGTTTAATATTATCAAAATAATATGCAAAATAAAGATAGCATGTTTGATTTAGTTGTTACTTGTCTAAATCTTTTTTTCGTATATCTTTCTTCTAATGATAGAGCGCGACGTTTTTGAATTTTAGGTGATTTTGAAGACTTTCTTTTTTTCTTTAAACGAAGAAGATATTTTCAAATATATTTTTGTCTTGAATTTAGTCTTGATTAACTATGATAATGAAATAATAAAATCAATTACTTTTTTTGATGCACTAGCTGATGCACTTGATGATGCAGGTTTATCAGCTGTTAATTTTGTATCTTTTTTTGTTGTAGTTAAAGATGAACGATCGAATAAATTATTAGCAATTCGCATTGCTTCATCAAGAACATTACTCGATCGTTTTGTCTATAGAATAACGAAAATAGATAATATTAAATATCTGTGTTTTTTATGAAATATTACTTTTGATTTATATTCAGCTTCATTATAAGGTACAATTTTATATGCACCTCGTGATCGTGTTGCTATAGTAAAATAAGATAAAATTTATTTTATTATTTATTTTTGTTTTTTACTTACCGCCTGGATAGAGAAGTGGTGCTGTTTCAATATAAGCAACACCATGATAACTAAGACCACTATCATCATCCTATAAGAAAAATTTCGAAAGTATATTTTCAATTTTAGTTTTCATTAAAGTAGAACCTTTTTTCCTCTAGGTGCAGTTGGAGTCGTTGTACGAACAACTTCAACGGCTAGATACGGTGCACGTGTAATTTGATGTTGTAAACTAGAAATATTTATATATATATATATTTGTTTTCTAAATATTCTATTCTTTTTATTTACGATTGACTTCCATGTGGAAGTAAAAAACATCGTCGTTCAATATTCCATACCACTTGTGGTTTAGTTTTTTCTGAATTTGTTCGAAATTCTCGATCATCTTTACTACGTAATTCGCCTTGTTCATCATCAATTGATTCTTCATTGATATTACTAGAGAGTTTATAAAAAATTAGGTGTAGTTTGTTTTAATAACTTACTGTCCTGGAATATATGTACCATTTACAGTTAAAACTCGACGAGCATCTGGCCAACGTTTTTGTTTATTTGTTATGTCAGCTGGCGCACGTAATGTTCCATTTGTGAATACAACAGTTGTATCTTTCTGTTGAAAATGTTAAAATAAAAAGAAAATTATCGTTTAAATGACTTACATCCTCATTGAGTGGAATGGGTAATGCTGCTGTATAAACAAATGATGTTCCACCAGCTAGCCAAGCTTCAGGTGGTGAATATAAACCTTCTAATGTAATATGAGCTGCATTTGTATGAAATTGATCACGAACAGGAATAAGTGGTTGTTCAACATTGACATTGACAACTAAATGTGGCTGCAAAAAATAAATGATATCATCTAAATATTGTGTTCTGACTCTCAATAATACCTGATTTTGTTCTCCTTGTGTTTCAAGAAATGATCCAGGAATAGCATGAACTGGTACAGTAACGGAAAATTGTGTTTCTTCTAAAAAAAATTCAAATACTATTTATATCTTTAGTTAAAATATTACTAAAATTTACTTTTAAGTAACGGCCAAAGATCAAGTATAGCTTGACCAAACGGTGTTGATTTATCTTCTTTAACTTTTTTATCTTTAGGTGCAGCTTCCAATAATGTAACTAAATATAATAATAATTCGTTTCATAGTTAAATTGTTTTAAATCTATTCTTACTTAGAACAGGTTTTTGTCCTAAATCATCAACTTGTATTGAATCTGTAGCATTGATACCTAAAACAGCAGTATGATCGACTTGTCGTGGACTTCCATCAGTAACATCAAATTTTCCTGATTCGGAAAATTGTCCATCATTATATTCAAAACGGAGAATGACAGTTAATGGTTCAGCCCTTGGACTTTTCTATCAAATAAAAAACAGAATTTAATAACTATTGATTTTTTTTGTTTTAAATAAATTAGATACGAACGAGATTTTGTGTTTTTGTAACATTTATATTAATTTTATTTGGAAATCGATCTACTTTTTCAGCTCGAGATGTCATTTTTCCGGACGATAACTATGAAATAACTTTATAACAACTAATACCATTTACAATTCATATTTCTATAGTAACAAAACTTCTGTAGATGTCGCCCATCAAAAAGATTTAATTTTATTAAATTATTTATTCGATTTTATTTTTATTTTATAAAAATTTTAAATAAAATTATTATAAATATAATTGATAAAAACGAGATAAAAATTTATTTTCGTAAATGACTCATTAACACTCAGTTAGTCGTTTGTTCATTCATTCATTTCTTTTCAATAACATATTTATTGTAGATTTTAACAAATACAAATTCTAAAATGCCTGATTATCTTGGTGACGATCAACGTAAAACTAAACAAAAAGATGATAAAGAAGAAGATAAACCAATCAAAGGTAATTCCGAATGTTATTTCAATATAAAACATTGATGATGTCATTATTTTAGCACTTGATGAAGCCGAAATCGCACTTTTAAAATCATATGTAAGTTAAAGTAGTTTAATTTAAATAAATTTATAAATAAATTATTTTAGGGAGCTGGTCCATATGATAAAGCCATAAAACAAACAGAAGAAGATGTACAAACAATATTAAAACGCGTAAATGAATTATCTGGTATTAAAGAATCAGATACTGGTCTTGCACCACCAGCATTATGGGATTTAGCCGCCGATAAACAAGCCCTTCAAAGTAAATCATTCGTTTATTGTTTAATTTTTTTTTCAAATATTTACCTTCGTTTAGGTGAACAACCACTACAAGTAGCACGTTGTACAAAAATAATTAATGAAGGCAGTGATGATGCCAAATATATAATTAATGTAAAACAATTTGCAAAATTCGTTGTTGATCTTGCTGATACTGTTTCACCAACAGATATCGAAGAAGGAATGCGTGTCGGGTAAAATATAATAATGAACAAGGAAAAGAATTAATATGTATATATATTTATTTAGAGTTGATCGAAATAAATATCAGATACATTTACCATTACCACCAAAGATTGATCCATCGGTAACAATGATGCAAGTAGAAGAAAAACCTGATGTTACTTATAGTGATGTTGGTGGATGTAAAGAACAAATTGAAAAACTTCGTGAAGTCGTAGAACTTCCACTTTTACATGTAAGAGAAGAAGAAAAAAATATTATTTTTAAATTTTTGTATTCATTTCCATTTTAGCCAGAAAAATTCGTTAATTTGGGTATTGAACCACCAAAAGGTGTTTTATTATATGGACCACCAGGTACTGGTAAAACATTATGTGCAAGAGCCGTTGCTAACAGGTAATATACATATATATTTATAGCAAAAAATTTCAAATATCTATTTTTAGAACTGATGCCTGTTTTATTCGTGTTATTGGTTCTGAACTTGTTCAAAAATATGTTGGCGAGGTTTGTCAAAAACTTCATAGATATATTTATTTGAATGAAATTCAATTTAGGGTGCAAGAATGGTTCGTGAATTATTCGAAATGGCTCGTGGTAAAAAAGCTTGTATCATCTTTTTTGATGAAGTTGATGCTATTGGTGGTGCACGTTTTGATGATGGTGCTGGTGGTGACAATGAAGTCCAACGTACTATGCTTGAATTAATCAATCAATTGGATGGTTTTGATCCACGTGGTAATATAAAAGTACTAATGGCAACCAATCGACCTGATACACTCGATCCAGCCCTTGTTCGTCCTGGTCGACTTGATCGAAAAGTTGAATTTAATTTACCAGATTTAGAAGTAAATGATACTTATTTTTCAAAGAAAGAAAAAATTTTTAATCATTTCTATTTAGGGTCGAACACATATATTTAAAATTCATACAAAATCAATGAGTGTTGAAAAAGATATTCGTTATGAATTATTAGCTCGATTATGTCCAAATAGTACCGGTGCAGAATTACGTAGTGTTTGTACAGAAGCTGGCATGTTTGCTATTCGTGCACGACGAAAAATAGCCACTGAAAAAGATTTTATTGAAGCTATTAATAAGGTCATTAAAGCATATGCTAAATTTAGTTCAACACCACGTTATATGACATATAATTAAATAATTTTTTTTTCTTGTTATTTCTTAAACATAAAAAAAAGAAAAATTTTTATTTAGAAGATTGTCTCGTACAAATAAAACTATTCATTCTAGATATAAGTTATACACATATATATCATGGACGTAGTTAATCCAATGACTTATGATGCTGAAGAAGATCAATTACGTGAACGAACAAAATATAGTCAAATGGATAGACATCTTATACCAATGGAATTTCAACAAGCACCAGTATCAACTGGTGTAAGATATATATATAAATATTTATAGAAAATTAAATAGAAAATAATTCTTTTTAGACAACAATTGTTGCCGTTGAATATGATGGAGGAGTAATTATTGGTGCTGATACACGTACTTCAACAGGGTAAGTTTTATTTTTTTTGATAAATTTACAATGAAATGTTTATTTAAAATAGAACATTCGTATTCAATCGATTCACAGACAAATTAACACCATTAACTGATCGTATATTTTGTCTTCGATCTGGCAGTGCTGCTGATACTCAAGCTATTGCACAAGTGGTTACATATCAACTTGATTTTCTTACGTAAGTTCGGTTTTTTCTTGACATTATACAATTCTATGTATATAAATATTTCAGACAAGAAATGAATGAACCACCACTCGTACGTATTGCTGCTAATTGTGTTCGTCGTATGATCTATCAATATCGGGATGATATGCTTGCTGGTATGATCGTTGCTGGATGGGATAAAAAACTTGGTGGACAAGTATGTTTTTTAGCAAAAGTTAAAATTATTTTTTATTTTTATTATTATTTTATAGGTATATTCATGTCCACTTGGTGGTTTACTTGTTCGACAACCAGTTTCACTTGGTGGTTCAGGTAGTACTTACATATGGGGTTATCTTGATAACAACTTTCGTCCAAATATGACCAAACAAGAATGTTTCGATTTCGTATTAAAAGGTTTTAATAAAACGAAAAATATTTCTTTCTTTGTATAACTTATTTTATAGGTATAACATTGGCTATAACACGTGATGGTTCAAGTGGTGGCTGTGCTCGTCTAGCAATAATCAATAAGGATGGTGTTGAACGTATTGACGTCCTTGGAAATGATTTACCAAAAGTTTTCGATCTTTAAAAAATATCGTTACAAACAATTCTTCATGTCTTAGCCAAGGATTATAAAAAAACATTTTTTTTTCTTTTTTCCGTCTATATGTTCTTTCTTTTTCTCTTGTCTTAACACTTATTATAAAAAAAAATATTCTGATGAAAATAAAAAGTGACATCTTTACTTCTTATGATTGGAAAATAAATAGAACAATAATATCGTGAGACGAATGTGGCATATCATTTGGATAAAATATGGACTTTTTGTCGACGATTTATGGATGCTGACTCTATTTCTACCATATCGTTCTTTTAGATTTCAGTAATGGCACGTTTATCCATTATTTGTATTGCATTGTTTCTATTTTCAACTGTTTGGTCAGCAACATTGAACATAGATTCAACATCAAAACGTTTGTTAGTACTATTGGATAATTTGGGTATAAGAGAATCACATTCATTCTATTTTAAACAATTAGCAGGTGAGCAGATTTGTATCGATATATAACAGATATTTCTTATCCATTCATAGATCGTGGATTTGATATAACGTATAAATCATCTGATGATAGTACTCTTCAAATTATTAAATACGGTGAATATTTATATGATCATATTGTTATCTTTGCACCTGCTACAAAAGGTATTGTAGTTTTTTTATTAATTTTTCTTTGATAATTTAAAATTTTGTTATTTGAAGAATTTGGTGGACGTTTGGATTCAGAAATCTTAACACAATTTGTTGATGCTGGTGGAAATGTTCTTGTTGCAGGTAGTAATGTCATCGGTGATGTTATTCGTGAATTTGCCGGTGAATGTGGTATTGAATTTGCTGATGATCATAGTGCAGTTATCGATCATCTTAATTATGATGTTACTGATGATGGACAAGTATGATTAAGAATCTTGAATTCTCTTTTTACTTAAAACTTTTCTAGCATACATTAATTGTTGCAAATGCAAATAATCTTCTTTCATCTGAATTAATTATTGGACAAGCCAAGAAAAATAATTTACCATTTGTTTTTCGAGGAATTGGGTAAAAATTTTCATGATCAATTTTTCATAAAATATAATGTTTGTTTGTTGTAAAGAATGTCATCAGATCAAGATAATCCATTATTACTTGATGTTTTAACTGCTTCATCAACTTCATATACAGCTAATCCTGATGAACAAACATTAACTGAAGTAAAAAATTTCTATTTTCAAATTAATTTAATTCGATTTGTTTTTTGAATAGTATCCAGCTACAGTTGGTAAACGAACCTTATTAATATCTGTTCTTCAAGCTCGTAACAATGCTCGTGTTGGTTTCGTTGGTTCATTAGATTTTTTTAGTAATGAATTTTTTGTTAAATCAGTACAAACAAATGATGGAAAAAAGTAAAGAAAAAGATTTTTTGAAAATTTAAAATTAATTAATCATTTGAAATTTAGACCTACACAATCAGGTAACCAAGAATTAGCTGTTGCTTTATCAGATTGGTTATTTAAACAACGTGGTGTTTTACGTGCAAGAAATATTCATCATTATTTAAAAGAAGATAAATCGACACCAAGATTTTATACTGTTAAAGAAGATATTGTATTTAATGTTCAATTTGATGAATTAGTTTATGGAAAATGGATGCCATTTAATGGAACTGATGTTCAATTAGAATTTGTTCGTATTGATCCATTTGTTCGTACAACATTAAAAAATAAAGGTTTGATTTTTTTTGTTATATGAATAAGACAAGACAAATTTTGTGTATTTAGGTGGTCAACTTGAAGCACAATTTCGTGCTCCAGATACTTATGGTGTCTTTAAATTTGTTATCGATTACAATCGTGTTGGTTACACACATTTATATTCAGCTACACAAGTAAGTTTTCTTATGTGAAATGAGCAGAAGGAAATAAACTTATTTTAATTTAAGGTTTCTGTTCATCCATTACTTCATACACAATATGAACGTTTTATAGCATCAGCTTATCCATATTATATTTCATCATTTTCAATGATGGCTGGTGCATTTCTTTTAAGTTTTATTGTACTTTATCATCGTGATGATGTACCAAAGAAGAAAACTGAATAGAAACAAAATGAACAATATCAATGGACAAAAAAACATTTTATTCATTCCTTTTAGGTGAATCTTTATTATTATTATTGTTATGTTATTATCCGATTTGATTTTCATCGCTTTATTGATTCATTTTTTTTTATATAACGACACTCTTTCTCTCTCTCTTTTTTTTGTTTTTGTGTGTAGACTCTAGAATATCTATCTGACATTGTCCATTTTTAAGGGAAATTTATCATGTTTGTTTTTGTTTTTGTTATAAGAAAAGAAAAAAGAGAATAAACAAAATCTCTATTTATTACATTTACTTTCCATTCATCGTAGCGGATAAAAAATGGAAGCTGCTAAACTACTCGTTTGTTACTTTGTTGAGATCAAAGAGATGATATTGCATTTCAGATTTGTTTTAACAGTTATAATGATGTTATCATCACATTTAAAACATCGATTTTTATCAGGTATATTAGAAAAAATGATCTATGATAAATACTGTAGTTTTTCTATGAAATAGAATTGTTTACTTCTTATTTCTTAAAAATTTCTACTCGTGCAACATCTACTGCAACTGCAACAGAATACCAACAACCACGAAATGAATCTCAAAGGTTTAGATTTCTGTATAAATTGTAGAATAAATAGGAATTTTTTGTAGTAGTCAAGTAAATACAGGAATACTTTTATTAAATATGGGTGGTCCAGAAAAAACAGATGATGTATTTGATTTTCTTAATCGCCTCTTTTCTGATAAAGATATTATTCCTTTACCAGCTCAAAAGTAAGTTAGCTTATTTTTCATTCTCATCAAGACATTTTTTGTTAGAACACTTGGTCCTTTAATTGCTCGTCGTCGTACTCCTAGTATTCAGGAGCAATATGCAAAAATTGGAGGTGGATCACCAATTAAAATGTGGACTGAAAAACAAGGTGAAGGCATGGTTAAAATACTCGATCAGATATCTCCATCAACAGGTACTTATTTAAGCAAAAAAACACATTTCCTAAACTATATTCTATTTTTCTTTAGCTCCTCATAAATACTACATTGGTTTTCGTTATGTTAAACCATTAACTGAAATGGCACTTGATGAAATTGAAAAGTAAATTACTTTTTCCTTTCTTTCTTTTTTTTTTACAAAGAAAATTTTTGTAGAGACCATCCTCGACAAGTTATTGCTTTTACACAATATCCACAATATAGTTGTTCAACAACAGGTAGTAGTTTAAATGCAATTGCTCGATATTATACAGCGAAAAAAAAGAAATCACAATCAGATAAAGATAGTCAAATATTAAATGATCTTCCATGGAGTGTTATTGATCGTTGGCAAACACATCCTGGTTTTATTCAAGTAATTATTCAATATCTAAGAAAACTAAATAGAAATTTTTTATTAGGCATTTGTAGAAAATATACAGAAAGAATTGAATAAATTTCCAGCAGATGTTCGTAATGATGTTGTTATCCTATTTTCTGCTCATTCATTACCAATGAGCGTAAGTTATTAATTATGAATTTTTCAAATAATTACATATATATATATATCTGTAGGTAGTCAATCGTGGTGATCCTTATCCAGCTGAAGTTGCTGCAACTGTTCAAGCAGTTATGGAATCTCTTAATTTCTCGAATCCATATCGTCTTGTATGGCAATCAAAAGTATAAATCATCTGTTTCATTATTCTATTATATACACGATTTCGATATTTTAGGTTGGACCAAGTGCTTGGTTAGGTTGTGCAACAGATGATGCTATTAAAGGTTTAGCTAAAAATAATCGCCGACATATTCTTTTAGTTCCTATTGCATTTACAAGTAAATAAAGGATTTTTTCTGATCTTGAAGATTTTGATTTATTTTAGGTGATCATATTGAAACTTTGCATGAACTTGATATAGAATATTCTCAACATCTTGCTACAAGTGTAAATAAGTTAAATTTCATTTAAAACATTTCGTTCAGTTATTTAAATTCAGGTTGGCGTTGAAATGATCCGTCGATGTGAATCATTGAATGATAGTCCTCATTTTATTAAAGTAGTTTCAATACAATTTTGTTTTCTTGAAGTTAATTTCGAAATTTTCTAGGCTATGGCAGATATTGTCCATAATCATTTACAAAGTCAACGTCGTCATACGACTCAATTACCTCTTCGTTGTCCCGGTTGTGTCAATGCTTCATGTGAACAGATGAGAAAATTCTTTTGTTCTTCATCATAAAAAGTATATTCATACAATAAACAAAAAAAAAGAATACTTCCATTTTGTTTTCTAGCGAACTAATACATAAGAAAAAGAGGATAGTTTATATTGTCATAAGATTAGATATCTTTATCATTTAAATCGTAGAGTTTTTCGCGTACATTAACCATTTTTTCATCTAAAACTTTTGATTTTTTCCATGCTTGAACGCCAACTGTTACAAGGGCGTATTTTTTATTTGGTATTTGAACTAAATAACGATAAAGCATACCACTGACAAGTTGTGTTTGAACTTTTACTGGTTTAGGTTTAAATTTTTTATCTACTTTATGAACAGCATTGAGTTTCTTTGATATTATTTTAATATGCTAGAAAAATAAGAGAAGAATATATCAGAATAAATATGTTTAAATAAACTTACACTATTAAATATTTTTTTACTTTTTGCATCAATTGTTGTTGACCATGGTGTAGGTGCACCAGCAAGTTTAACTGGATTTGGGCTAAAAATAAATAATTCTAAAATATGTATGTTTTCCCGTTAACCTTACCTAGGTACAGAAGCAGCTGTAGTTCCAACAACGGTTGGTTTTTTCACAACAGCCGGTGCACCATCGTTGATATCAATAAAGAGTACAACAATAGTACAAAATAAAGCAAGAAGAGTTTTGGTTTGCATTATACTATATTACAGTTTCTCAGACGTTGTTATATGCTTTTCCGCTTGCAGTCCACAATATATATATACGATATTTATTTTTCTCTAATATCCATTTCTGTCATATAGGCCTATGCTATTTTCTTTTTAGATGATATTCTTGCTAGATTGTTTGACGAAGGCCAATATACGATAGTTTCATGATGTCGTGGTAAAAAAAAAGAATTATTATATGACCTTGAGTGCGAGTCATATGATTTTAGACACAACTGTTGACAGAGAGTAAATAGAAAGACAAAGCAAACAACAAGTAATATATGTAGGACGGATTGGGAACAGATTTCTTTCTTTATGCAGTACATTGAAATATGTTAAAATGAGTTAAAGATAATTGTCCTTGAATTTTATGATTCATATGTACTTTTTTTCATTACAAAAATAATAATTAATAAAACAAAATTTGTTTTTCTAATATACCTTTTAAATAAAAAAGAATGACCAATCTCTCCGCTTTTTTTTCTCTCATACTTGTAGATTTCGCAACACGTGTTTTGATTTGTTCTTTTTCTCAAACAATCGCAGTTACCTTTTTTCTTACCTATAAAAACCGTCGCCGATTACATTTATTGATCATAACGAACAAGTAGGCAGTGGAGAAAAAGACGAAAGATTCTTGTATTATAAATATTGATGATATTATTTCTACGATAAAATGATACTTGCTGATTGTTTACCTCGATCAGATGTAATACAAATGTCTAATACTATGGATAAAACAATACTCATTGAGGACCTTACGAAATTATCAATAACATCAACTGAATTGACACCTATTGATGATAAACCTGGTTCGATCACTCCGATTAAAATTCCACTAGTATCATTCGCATCAATACTGGCAACATCACCAAAGTTTATTCTTGTAAATGAATTTACAAAAAGAAAAAATCAATTTATACTCTTCGATGAACATCTTCAAAAATCTAGTAAACGTTCCTTTATACAACAACCTATACTAGATAGTTTATGGTATAATAAGGAAGAAAAATTTCTTCTACTCACAACAGAAAATATATATGAATTTGATCCCAATACAATGAAAATAGAATTATTACAGGATATAATACCAACAGAAAACAAAATGTTTAAATGTTTTACATTATTAAATCAATCGACATTATTAATTGCATATAATGAATGGGGTGCAGAATATATTGATAAATGGGAACAAGATAACGAAAATGGATCATGGAAACTTATTGGGAAAATGTCATTGGCATTAACTTATAATGAATTTATT
Source organism: Adineta steineri (assembly GCA_905250115.1). Taxonomy (NCBI): domain Eukaryota; kingdom Metazoa; phylum Rotifera; class Eurotatoria; order Adinetida; family Adinetidae; genus Adineta; species Adineta steineri. The sequence goes on along the minus strand of CAJNOI010000076.1, from coordinate 160,314 downwards.
GGAAATATATTGACAATTATAGAAGATGATTCTTCATATCTTATGATGACAATTTATAATAATTTTACTGAACAATGGCGATTAGAAATTCGTGATATGAAAACATTCTTATGTCATCAAACAATTTTACTTCCTGGTTCAAATATAATGCATGACTATTGGATGTTAAATGTAAAAAATACTGAATCAGACGTAAAATTCTTTATATTCTCATCAGTAAATTCTAATATAATAGCAATTGATTCCAAATGGAAGAAAATACAATTAAATTATAGAAACCCTGTACAACGAATGGCTTTATTTAAAGAGAATTATTTAATTGTACGAACTACAGAAAGAATAGACATACATTTCTTTCTGTAGAAGATTTTTTTTTCTAATTTTGTTGAAATAAATATATATTTGAGGACTGCGGATATTTTTTTTATTTATTATTTTATAGGGATTGTATTGCATTGCATTAGAATGATGCAATAGTATGATTCATGACAAAAAAACGAAAAGAAAAGAAACGTGTGTGAGATATTGTAATGATGATATGTAAAAAAAACTTCTTCAGTCATACTACAATGTTGGATATATGAAGTTTGATTAATCAGTTCGAAGAGGGATTTCGTGTATATTTATTTTGTTATCATGAAATGTGCAGTAACACATAATAAAAGAAACGGAATAAATTCGATTATTCTAGTAACGTATTCAACAGAGAAATTAACCCTTCTAATACGATGCGAAAAAAGTATCGTGAAATACCATGCATAGATATTTTTTCCATAAATATATGTCGTGAAAAATTCCAGGGTGTGAGTGTAGGTGAGATGCGAATTTCCATGTGGTTGTGGGTCTTTTCTTTCTGCACACCCACATCCAGAAAAAACAGTTTTTCGAGAGTTTTTTTATCATTCTTACCGCTGTAACTACTTTAAGTCGATTTTAATCAAAATAAAATGATCTTTACCGAAATACGTATAAGTCCTACAAACACTGTGAATCATGTCAAATCGATGATTATTATGGAACTGATCTTTTAAAGATCCTATGAAAATATTTTGTTGCATAATTTCTGTTAAAGGAACACAATTAAAATATTGATAGCTTTTGAAGAAAGCGATATACACGCAAAAATCTTAAAGATATTTGTGAGGTTGTGATGCAGTATTTATAGGGAAAACAACATTTAAAATATAGAAAGAGGTCTATGAAGGTTCCTTCGGCAGATGTATGTGATTTCTCTTTGTTACATTGCTATTCTGATTGTGACAGGATGTTTTTAATATACTAATCGTGATGGCAAAGAAATGAACGTGCTTGAATGAACATGAAGCTATAGACGTGATCATTGCTGTTTGGTAACCAATGTTTTGTTTTTTACATGATCATTGCTGTCTGGCAACTAATATTTTGCTATTTACGTGATTATTGCTGTTTAGTAAGTAATATTCTGCTTTTTACGTGATCATTACAGTGAATAACAGGAGGAAAAAATCAGATTTTGTTCATTATTCTAAGAAGAGAGAAAATAAAAAGAAAGTGTCACATAAAATTGCGAGTGACTTCTTACTACATAGATTTGGTCAACTGTCATTCTATCATTATCGTCGAGTAAACGTAAATGACGATGATTCTGAGCGTTATCATATTTATTACCTTGCTCACCGTCAAAAATACTGATCTTATTTTCTTGTACAACACGGAGAATAGTATAGGCACGGAAGCTTTTCATTGTATTTACTATGTTGATGACCAAACAGTGGAGTTTTGTTCAAGACCAGGCGTAATTTTTCAATGGCAATCATCTCTGTCTGATTGCCAAAATAGAGGAAAGAAATGGACTTACAAAGAACTACTCGAACACAACATCACTCCATGGCAAGTGCTTTCATGGAGTTCAAGTGTCGAGAAAGCCGATGAATATGGTCGTGTTTTCTACAATCAATCGATAATGGACGTATCCGATAAATTCTTATGCAATTGTACAGTTGATGGATCATTTGGAAAAAACTGCGAATTCAAGCTGTTTTTCAATTATAACTTATTCAGAGAAGTTATTATCAATACATTCAAATTTAAAAACGATCTTCGAGGTCATCAGTTATTTGGATCGATCTGGTGCTATCAAACACTATTAATTTGCGATTATGGGATGCTTTGCTTAGACTGGTGCAACATATGTGATGGCCTACAAAATTGTATGGATGGATATGATGAAGAAAATTGTGACAAGCTGGAGTTCAACGAATGCGAGTCTGATGAATACCGTTGTCTAAATGGTATGTGTATCGATGAAGAGTACTGGCTTGATGGTAAGTACATAAATCTGAAAAATGTCACAGTATTCATGTTAATTCAGTGCTTGTGTGCATGAGTTTGATTTATTTCTATATATGAAGAGGAGGAATGACAATAATTGAAAAAAACGACAAGAGCGAAGGTGTTACGAACATGTACATATATAACTAGATGAGAGAATTGGAAGAAACTAAGGTACAATGTATATGAATATATTTGGAGAATATCCAGCACACAATACGCGGGTATTTCTGACACTAATTAATATCATAGAAGTTGTCACATAAACAACTGAAATCAATTGTGAAAATAAAGATAAAAGATTTTGTTGAAGAAGCTCGATTATTGGAGCGTAAATTTCCAGTTTTAAACAGTTATTTATCTTTTTTTAATACATAAAAGAGGCATAAAGCTGCTTTATCAGCTGTATATATACTGATGACTTGGGCCGTAGAAAACTGATAGGTTAGAGCAAGGGCGATGATGAGAATAAGAACTACTGTAATTCTTGTTTCATTTTTGACAATTTGACGATCATTCGTTCTAGGAGTTCCTGATTGTATGGACTGGAGCGATGAGAAATACGCACAAGGCATTAGTTGTTCCACTAATGCACAGTTTATCGAATGCGATGAACATATATGTACTAGCGATCAATGGTCGTGTGGCGATGGACAGTGCATTTTTCCTTTTGCTCGACATGTATATCAAACATTTTATCCACATGATTTGCCATGTAACACTATGCGTGAATTCAATTACATGTGTGAAAGCAGCTCAAACCCGTCTTTCAAACTATGGACAAAACCCAATGGACTTTGTTGGTTCAGTACAGACGGTAAATATAGTGATCCGTCGATGAATATGGGGTTGGTAAATATGCCAGACGGTAACAAATGTGTTTTCTTGATTCGATGTGCACTATCTGGTGGTTTAGAGTCTAGTTGCCCATGTAATGGAATTAACTGCACCGAAGTGATGCAATCCTTCTGTCAAGAAGGTGTGATATATCCAATTCCAACTAACGGGATGATTCTTCCATGGTTACGTCATTTTTATCATTGGAATCGAACATGGACAGATCCAACCCCAGACATTTTCGCGATAGAAGGAAGCATCAAATGTCGGGGATACCGTATCGTAACAAACAATCTTATACCGCTGGTATACCGATCCGACGTAGTGGCTATGCGTAATATTGAATCTGATTTCTGTGGAACTTCTCATCGGTCCGATACATTAACGGAGACCGAGTCGGCCTTTCAATATCCAGTAAATTGCTGGAATGATACGCGAAGTTTTAATAACCGCTCGTACGGATTTTATGATATTTGTACAGGTTCGCGTAAATGCATCTCGCAATATCGCATTAAGGATGGCCATGAAGACTGTGGAGATTCAAAAGACGAGAATTTACAAGTAGCTAAACAGATAAATTATTGTTTCAACCTTCGAAAACATCGATTTCAATGTTCAGTTGAAGAAATGAATTGTTTAGCTACGTCGAAGCTTGGCCAATCAGTTTCTTACTGTAAAAACAAGAATGATATGTTTGTCGCGGGTAGCACTACACAAGTATCGGCAATTACTTGCCAAAGAGACGACGATAGTGGATGTCTTTTCCTGAGATACTATATTGGCAGTTCATCTAATCCGAATTCAACATTAGAGATCGAAATAGCAAACAATATGCATAATGCATTACTCATTCCATATGATCAGTATTGTGACACTGTCTGGAATCACGCATCGCACTTAGACGAAAATAGAGATTTTTGTCAAGAATGGATTTGCGCTGTTGAAGAGTACCAATGCCTATCTGGCCAATGTATCAGTCAGACGTGGGTGTGTGATGGAGAATGGGATTGTAGTGATGGGTCCGATGAAGAAGCGATAGTTCTGATCAAAAAATGGTTTCCACATAACCAACGTCTACTAGATTTAGATGAACGAAAGCAAGAATGCATTCATAGATACTCCCAGTCGAAGATGCCTTTCTCAGATTTGTGTAATATATCAACAGAGTATCCATGTTATTTAGCGTCGGTTCTCAACCCACTGGATATTTATACTTATCGGCCATGCATCAATCTCACTCAGATTGGTGACGGAATTGTGAATTGCTATGGAGCTGTGGATGAAAAAAATACAGAAGAAGATTGTGATGGCCATATGCTTGGGTATACATTACGATGTAATAATACTTGCGATCAAAATCACATTGCTTGTGAAACTAATAAAAAATGTTCGAATTCATTACTCTGCTCGTACAAAAGCAGGAATGCAACCTGTTCTGACAAGAACGATGTGATTTGTCTGAATGAAACGTGTGTCAAAAATGCACGATGCGATGGGATCAAACAATGTTTGCACGGTGAAGATGAATACTGGTGTCCTCCATACTATAATACTTTGCTCCGCAGATCACACTATCGAACACATAAACCGCTCAGAAAGGTTTTCGAACTACCAACGTTTCCGACAGTTATTCCCACAATTCAGCAACATAAAAAGTCAGTATCGACAGTTGCAGAAACTAAATATCAGCTTCCTGCGATGCTTAATACACGCGAATATCGGCAAAAACAAGATGTTATTACACTTGATTGGCGGTTATTTGTCTGCAATCGAGGCATCGTAATAAGCATTGAGACTAACGTTTTGTGTTTTTGTCCACCTGCCTATTATGGTATTCGTTGCGAATTTTTCTCAGACCGTCTTACTATAATCACGTATCTCGATCTTAGTACTCTCACTCCTACACTGCTGCTTTCTTCAAGTCTATTCAAGATTGTCACAAGCTTAGTGTTTCGCGAAACAAAATATATCGATCATCATGTTTTTTATGTAAATCCAATATTAGAAACTAAAAACTATGTCAAACAACGTTTTTACCTTCTCTATTCTCGTTCAGTAACAATATTAGAGCATAAACGGCGACGTTACTTGAACAGTACGGATGTTATTTATGATCATCCTTATTCGGTACATTTCGATGTTTATGCACTCCAAAGTAATGACACAATCGAGCTAGGATCCTTTCGATATATAATCTACTTTGATTATCTTCCGGCCTTTCGTCTCGCAACGATATTGAAATTTCCTGCTTGGTTTGGAAACTCCACGGTTGATCCATGCGCTCAAAATCCATGTAATGCAAATTCTATCTGTAAACCTATTCTAAACGAAGAAGGAAGGTTCTATTGTTCGTGTAAATCAGGTTACACAAATACGAACTGCACTGTATATGAACAAAAATGTCCTTTATATTGCTCACCAGATTCCATTTGTCGGCCTGGTCAACGTGGTATGATTAAAAATCCAGATAATCCGTTATGCATATGTTCTCTCGATCATTTTGGTCCTAGTTGTCATATACGAAATGAAGCATGCAAGTCAGATCCTTGTGGCTTGAATGGAACTTGTCATTTAACATACGATCCAAGTGGCGACAAACCATTCATTTGTCAATGCTCAAAACAATTCTATGGTGATCGATGTCAAAATGAGAAAGTCGCTGTTGCAATTGATGTGAACATGACTTTATCACCAAGTGTTAGTGTCGTTCAGTTTTATGAGTTGGACATGCGTGTATTTTCTACACTCCAACTACGACATCAGATGATTACTAGTGGACTGCCACTAACCATTCGTTATTATCATGATCAAGAAATAACTCCATTTCTGAGTCTGCTAAAAATTTATGAAGGTTTCTCAGCCCCTCAATACTACGTGCTCTACGCTCAATGGGATAGTGCACTTATCAATCTTACTTCAACGCCTCAGTTGTGTCCAGATGTCATATCACTACTGCCTAAAGGTAGGTTATTTACATTTCGAAGAAAATTTCTACCCACACATTCTTTCTGGTTTCAGATGAAACGTCAAAAGTACCTGCCCTCTTCAAATACCATCAGATTTGCGCTAATGATAAACATCGCTTGTGTTTTTACGACAGCACTTATTTTTGTATTTGCATAGCAGATGGCACCCGCGTCATGTGTTTCATACATGATTTCGTAATAGACCGTTGTGACTTTTGTTTATCAGGTGGAAAATGTATAAAAGGAGATCCGACAAATTCTCAAGACTTCATCTGCTTATGTCCACACTGCCATCAAGGACGTCTATGCGAATTTAGTATGCGAGCTTTTGGATTTACACTCGACTCTCTTCTTACTTCGCAGTCTAAAACAACTCAAGTAATTTACATTATGCTGACCTTTCTTATTTTCACTATTGGTCTTCTTAACAATGTATGCTCCCTTCTCACTTTCATACGGAAAGAGCCACGCAAAGTCAGAGTTGGCAACTACTTATTTGTTCTCAGCATCCTCAATCAATGTGCTCTCCTTGGACTTTTTTTCAAGTTTATCCACGTCCTTTTCGGTACACTGGGATGGACAACTGCTACTTCATGCAAAATCATGAGTTTTATTCTGTCTGCCATCACTCGCTCATCCTATTGGCTAACAAGTTGGATTACCATTAATCGCCTTTTGATGGTCTGGTTTCCCACGAGCACCATTACGAAAAATCCTACAATTGGTATCTATATAAGTATAATCACTATTCTTGCTCTGTTTGGTCTGCACACTCACGAGATTCTCGCTTATGAGAACATTCGTCAGCCGAATTCTTCTACTTTTGTCTGTGTAACTAATTTTCAACAGAGCATTTTGGCTAATTATGATCGAGTGAGCACACTTTTGCACCACGTCATCCCATTCTTGATTCAAGCGATAGCAATCACAATCTTAATCATACAAATTGCTCGAAGGCGAACAAAAGCAAATGGCGAGAAGACAACATTTGGACAAGTATTGAAGAAACAGTTCACTGTGCACAAAGAACTCTATCTGATACCGGCTATCATTGTCTTATCCGCTTTGCCTCAAATCATTATTTCCTTTAGCCTAGCTTGCACGCAGTTGAATGTTTGGCAGAAACATGCTCTACTTGTCGCTTATTTACTCTCGTATGTCCCACAAACGCTTGGATTTGTCCTTTTCGTTTTGCCTTCAAGTGGCTACAAGAAGGAGTTTGGTGAGACAGTTATTGGAAGAAAATACTTCAAATGGATGTTCAAACCGAAGGTGAAAAATCTACAACAACCAATACAACTGCAACAGCGCGTAAAATAAACTTCTAACAATTGATTGCTTCTTACGCTTCGTGAAAATATTAACAAAATTCTATACATACATGTACTAATTTAGACTTTCTTTTATTTGGGTGTGTGAGTGTGAATGTGAGTGAGTGTGGATGTCGGATGTGGGTGTGCGTGTAAGTGTCAGTATGGCTTATTTACCTCTTACTCACATCCACCCACACCCTCAAATTATATTGCCATTGAAATTCGATCTTCAGCAATCTAAAAATTGGAAGAGTAAATTAGATGCATTTTGATATGTTTATTGAATGACATGAAATACAATAGCCATGCAACGATCAAGGTGCAGTTTCGTGTGACTATGAAGAAGTCAGACACCAAAATATTGCGCTCGAAAGAGTGTGAGTACGGTGTTGGTGTGGTGTTCGTGTGAGCATGAATGACTTTTTTCTATTCACAGCTATACCAATCCACAGGCGCTCACATCCACATCCACCCTCAAGATTTTCTTTTTCACTCAAAACGATTTGAAGATATCATATACGAGTATGTATTTCAATCGCTAAGTATATCTCGTCTTCAATCATATCTAGACATACATTCACACTTCTAATTAGATATTCAAGCAAAAAGTCAGTATTACAGAATGAGTATGAATACACAAAAATCATGATTATTTATCATTGTTCATCATCAGTACTTATTAGAGGAATACTTTGACTAGAGATCTTGTCAGAAATATGAGATAATCTAATTTTTCTTAAAATAATTATTGCTGGTACGATTGTTGTCAATATATTAGCCACAGCTATAATTGTAAAATATAGTCCATTACCAATTGATTCTACAATTATCGCTGTAAATGTTAACATAATCGTTGTTAACAATAATTGTACAAAATTATTTGCTGCGATAACACTAGCTAAACAGTGTTGATATTTAATTGTATAGAACGAATAGATACCAGGCCGAGTAGTTGTTTGACCAAAAAGACAGATAATTAGTCCAATGACTGGTAATGCTATATGCATACCATACTGAAATGACCATCCGTAAAGGATTAGACCAATAGGTGTTAGAACAGAAAATAATAATGCTGGCACAACATGTCCTTCATGAATTCTTGATGTTTCCATATATCTAACTGCTGCATAATCAGATAGAATACCACCGATAATACTACCTGAACACTTTACAATCGCCAATGGAAGATATAATATACCGATTATGTCTGATTTGTAGTTGTAAGGTGCTTTAGATAATTGAATAGGAAAAAAAAGCTGTGCAATATTCATTGACATATATCCTAGCGCTAAAAGAAAGACATAAGGTAGCATTGTTGTCTCTTTTAAGTATGTTAATGCTAAACATGGATTTTGTAGTGTCGGCTTTACAAGTAAGTCATATTCAAGTAGTTTTGTTCCTGTTTCGTGGTATTTGCATACAACTATATACTGGTGTGTTTCAGGTACGAAGAAAATATAAAGGATAAATAAAATAATTGCAAGAATTTCTACTACAATAAATGTAGATCTCCAACCATAATGATAAGACAACGGTCCACCGATGGTTGGGCCAACTAATGACCCGACGAAATGAAACGCATAGAAGAGAGAGATAGCTCGTGCACGTTCATTTGGTTGATATATATCAGCAATTGTTGCTGGACCAAGAATTTGTGCTACGCAGATAAAAGCTCCTTGTAGTACACGAGATACTAAAAATATATATATATTTGATGAAAAGTAAGAACCAGCTACAGATAATAGAAATCCACTAAGTGCAAGTAATATGATTGATCTACGTCCATAACAATCACTTAGTACTCCCCAAATAAGTCCGCAAAAACAACTTCCAAGCATATATACAGTGATTGTTAATAAACCTAATGTTTCTGTTGAATGTAGATCTTCAATTACTGTGGGCAATGCCGGAACAAAAATTAGTTTATCGAAAGTTGATAAAAATCCTAAACCAATAATAATAAGCAGTATTGTATACTTTTTGAATTTAGTATATGTATCATATACAGTTGGTAAATCTTGTTTTGAATCGGTATCGTGCAGACTTTCTGCATCACTAAGACTATCACTGCTGTTAACTTGTATTTGTTCTTGGTCAGAGGAAATCATAGGTATCATTGTATACTTGATCAGTAAGTCAATAAATATATGACTTTTTTTTGTGTTTATTTATTTGTTCTAAACAGAAAAAACAAAATAGTAGTCTGCACAAACCAAATCAATAAAAAATAGCAGAATCATTAAATATATGATAAAGATAACTCAAAAGGCAACTTTTTTCTCTCATCATCATGTCGAACGATTAAATAGAAAACAAGATAAGAATAAATTGTACTTACTTCAAATGATATATAATAGAAATGGAATTTACTGTTATCGCTGTTCGTTTCAACAGCACATTTACTTTACTATTCAGGCAGACAAAGAACGAAAAATACGATGTTTCTGCGTATAAAAATGTGCGCTTTTACGCGACGAAAAAAAGTTTTTTTAAAAACAAAATGATGAAGCCACCCTTTGTTGTTAGCAACTCAACTTTTTCTACATGAAAAATTTTACGCGGAGAAACGCCGTATTTTTCGTTCCTTATCTGAAATCAATAACTTACAAAAAATGCTTTTCAACTGACTGTAGTATTACTTTTATTCTGTTAGATATTTACATGATTTTAAGGGTGGATGTGGACCGGTATATCATATCTATATTGTTAGATTATAGATTTAAATAAACTATTTACTAAAAATATGACAAACACTCAATATAATCTGTATCTGGAGTCTTATTTAAAACTATAGTTGTTTTTTTTTATTATTCTAACGTATTCTATGCTGTTTTAAATATCAAATTTATTTTTTATCTTACAAAAAATCTTTCTTTGTTCGATTTACACAAAATTCTTTTCATTCATCATATTATTCTCTCTTTAGTTTTGTTGAAAAAAACTGAAAAATATCTTGATTACTGCATACCTTTTTCTACAATCGATATATATATATATCGTCCTTCAATGTTCAAAAAGAATGTATAAAAATAATTGTTGCATGTATCGCACTATCGATTTCATTTATATATTTAAATACTATTTCTCACCATTATCTGTAACACACGTAGTATGACTGTAGAAAAAAAAACAAAGTAATTTTTTCTTTCATATAAACTATTATCTATCGCTAGGCATCAATTTGATGTTAGAGAATAAATATATGTATGGGTGTGGCCTACAATAATTGGTCATGTATAAAGAGTGAGTAAGAGAACAAATCATTGAATAACAATAACAACAACAAAAAAAAAAGAATTAGAATACAATAGAGTTAACTTTAATCATAAATTTCTTGTTAGTTCTACTAACTGTGTAACAAGCTCTTTAAACATTGACTAGAGTGTGGGTGGATGATCATTGTTCATCTACATTCGCATCCTAGTTTACTCATTAAGTGTTGAATAATTGTTTTCTTAGACATGTTTGGATCAATTTCACGACATAAATTGTTAACTTTCATTGTTGATGAAAAATATCAATTTGAAAATATGCTTTCCAAATCTGTCTATGTTTTAAATGTAATTTCATTGTTGTTGAACAACGTATCAGCTGTTTATCTTTTTTGACGAACGATTTACAAGATTTCATGATTATTTGATTTATCATTTGCTTTTGTGATATGTTTAATACTTTTTAGAAAACGTTCAACATCCTCTGAAGAATGCCAACAAAAGTTAGGTAAACTATTGAATCGGGCTTTACGAGCTTTCGCTAATAGTATCTGATTAGTCATCTTACATTTATCAATATGAAATATGGAATTAGCTACGAAATTAGGTAATGCCCATGTAAAAATCAAACGGAGAGAAACCGCATCTAAACGCGTTTTTGAGTGTATTCACATACGTTCGAGACACAAGCCTTATTCGCTTTTAGACAAAAATGAAATTTGTCTAAATGCATCCAGGCGATATTAAACGTTAAAAATCCGTCTGAACGCGTTTTGAAACGAAGACAAAAATAAAATTTTTGGTAAATAATTATCGAAACTCTAGCTAATTTGAATTTTTTTCATAATTCGATGCGATTTGTTAGAGATTTATTTTGTAAGATATCTACTATTTCTGATAAGTTTTACTGTAAGATAAGTCGCATCTCAGCAGATGATCTTTTTCAAGTATTCTTTTGCGATACTAATTTATCTTTTGATGAAATTTAGCACTTTTCATGAATATCATTGTAATAATAATCTCAATAACACATTCTTCAAAAACGAACAACTATTTCTAATAATAAAAATCATCTACTATCACACAGAAGTTCTTAGTTTTTTTATATTGAATTTTTTTTAGAGAAATTGAAGGGTGTGGGGATGATAATAGAATCAACACTAATACTTTCAGAGGCACTACTGTCATGATTCTGATCATTGATCTGTGAACTGACAGTATAACAGAGAAGAGGGAATGGTATTGATTGTTGCCATCTATAGATAAAATGTCATCAATATAGAGGGCAATATGTAACGTATGACAGTAACGATTTTCTATATGGATGTGCTTTCATATGTAGTTTATTCTAGCCAAACCATGAGGCGCGTTACTTTTTTTATTGCTCTTTTCTTTCTCTATAGTTTGCATTCTGTTTCATTTAAAAGCGCCCCAACGCACCACCAATAAATCACTCATGCAAAGAATACAGTGACACACTATATCAACATTCAGGTAATGTTTTATAAAAAGGGACAGCATTTTTCATGTTCGCATTTTATAATCAAGCAGAAAACAATGACAGCAAGTATGACTGGAGAAAGTATTGACGCTAAAGAATTGAAAGTACATCGCGCATTGGCTGAATTCAGTGAATATGCTTCTAAGACATGGCGCACGTCGTACGATCGTTCAAAAACATTATTAGGGGCCGTTGAGCATTGGCTCTTGGACAATCCTTCACGAAACGAAGGGCTCATTGGTCATATTATCACAACTATCGATTCTACCCTTCATCAGCATTGCAATAATTTAAGCAGCTCGCAACGACGGCTTCGTATTGCTCCTTCAGAGAGGAAGGTGATTGAATTCGATGCATCTCTAGAAGTTCTGTACAAAATATTGCGTAAACTTGACTTCGAAAAAATATATAAGCGCATCGATGGGAGTGTCTTCTGCAAACAAAAAAGTCGGATTTTTATTTTTCCCGCATATCCAGATGAAGACGAGGTCACAAAAAAGGGATGGAAATTTTTACATAGAAAATTCTTATTACCGTCTCTAAATGATGCTTCCTTCAAACAGATCCGCTTCAACAAAGTTCAGCATGTGATTCACAATATCGAAGATCTTCTCAACATTTTATACCTTATAAATTCAAAACAAAAAATGCATATCGGACAGAAAATATGTCTGAAAGGTAGAACGCATTTTGTTTATAATGGACCGGATCTCATATGGTTCTCCCCTGCTCCTCCGCCGAACACAACCGATGATGTAGTGTGTCCGTCACTCGATCCAAAAAAATCCCGATACGGTTGTTATCGTCTTACTCTACCTTTCAGTGTCATACAAAAGACATATCCAAAGGCTTACTGTCTTGGCACACGTAAGTACACTCGGGAGTATTGTCATTCGTTTTTGCTTGCTCCCAGTGAAAAGATTATCACATTTATTGAAAAGCTTGATGAACCAACTCCACTGACGTCATCGGCATGGATCGGAAAAGAAGATTCAGATCAATTGTATTGGCGCTGTTATCGTGACAAAGAAGACGTTGCATGGGATCTTTTGGACTTCGCTGTGTGTGCTACTGAGCTGAAACTTACTATAGAAACCGATCAGGTTCAGCTTGACTTTGTTGATCATTCTTCTCCTTGTGTACCTACATTAAAATCTAGTTCTCGGTGTTTTTCTCCAAAAACGAAGATTGATGCCATGCAAAGATTTATGGAAGAGCTCAAGAAGAATGATATTGAAATCCAGAAATTGAAGAGCATCTTTGCGGACGATGTGTACAACAATCTACTTGTACTCGCTAAGGAAGAACGCTCTCCTCCCAACATGGAGGTAGACTGATTACTATTTACTTTTTGATTTAAAGCTAAAAATTTAACTAAATGACTTGCTTGTCGTTTTGAGAATCAACTATTAATGCTACACAACCCTAGGTCATAAGTTCAAATCTTGAAGTTAGGTGCGAGCGTGGGCATGTGTGTGCGTGTGGGTATGTGTATGAAGCACTCTGTGATGGCGATTTCGACCTTGTTTAAGAGTGGATGTAAGTGTGAGTGTGGATGGTATTCATGTCTTAATGTGATCCACACCCACACCCTTACGGACGCTCAAGATCTGTTATACCAGAATGATCTCTCCAATTTTCCTGTACTATCAGTAAAACAAAATTTTCTCCACAGAGAAAACAGAACAAAAGAAAAAAGATATGTACTTTTATAGAAGCTGGTATGAAGATTCAAACAAAATAAAAAAATTGACTCTCTCATTTCCTTGAAAAACTAGATAGGTTTTGTTAGATCGATCTATCCGTACTGTAGTGGAAGATATTAGAAGAGCCATCATAAAAGAAATCTTTGAGTTAACACCCATATCACACCTTTTCTAGAATCAGTTTTTAATGTTAAATCTGAAATTGGGCCAAAAAGTAGCTCATCGTGATCAGCAGCTCATGCTCTATTGATTCATATATGAACAAAGCAAAAACAAATTTCACTCGAATTTTGCATTGCTTGCACCTTAGTGTTAGAGGATGATATATATCATCCTCTAGTTCATCCACATGTCTT
>CAJNOI010000076.1:117651-140544 GCA_905250115.1 Adineta steineri | reverse complement strand
AAAAAAACGATGAATTTATACGATATATATATTTATTTATTAAATCATGGATGAAACAAAATTTCTTTTTCTTTTTTAATGATAAGATTTATTTTGATGAACATAATAACGAAAGCTTCCATTTGAATTGGAAGAACGTAGAGTTGAAAGAAGTTTTGCTTTATGTTGTTGACATGCTTGATACGTATATCTTGGTAAATGTCGTTGTGAGTTATATTTAATAAACTAAAAATAATATAATAATCAATTAATAGATCTTCAAAAGATTTAAATTACTGTACTTTTTGTTGATTTTTATTGTTATGGATATTGAAAGATTGAAGAAGTTTATTGACAACATCATTGGGTGAATGAATATGCTTTGTATTTTGTGAATGAAATGATGATGTAGGCTTAGCTAATGTTGTAGTTAATTGTTTAGGTACATCAGCTAGATCTGATAAAGTAAACGATGATCGTGGACGATTAATTGAATGTGAATAAGATGGTTTATGTTCTTAAATATACAAATTCTGATATGAAAGATTTATTTTAATCGATACTAACCAATAATATCTGATGATGATGACGATGATGATAAACTAGAGGAAGAATACATTGGAGATCCTGAAGTTTTGACCGAGTTTTTATTAGTTTGTTGTTGTAATCGATATAAAAGTAATATTAAATCATCCAAATTTAATTTGGATAAATTAACATTATGAATTTTATTGAATAGAGAAATATCATCTTTTTCATTACTAGAAGTATTGACAAATTGAAGAAGAGGATCATCAATTGGTACATTAATTGGAACTATGTAAAAAAATGATACATTCTCATCAAATCATGTCTAAATAATGTTATCTACATACAATTGTCATTATTTGTGTAATCTGTTATCCAAACAATTCGAGTTTTAATTTCATTTAAAGGATAATCATCATCTGACCAATATGATGGTGATCGAATCATTTTCAAATTAAAACTATGTACGATACAGCCGAAGATAGAAGAAGACGAAGAAATGTGCTTGAACGTAACAAAAAAAAGGCGCAATATCTTCGCTATATGATAATGATTATTCGTTGTCGCAAAGACTCGATTCAATTTCTTTTTCGATATTTAACTTATCACGACATCTGTTCACCAAGAAAAACAACAGACTGTCATTAATTATAAAATTCAATTTTACATGCATAAATCTAGTTTTTCAAAATTATATTCAGTTAATTCACACAAGCAAAGATATAAGTATAACATTCGACGAAAAAAAATGTTAAATATCATTGTGAGATCAATGGACTAACACAAATACCAGCATGCAAAAAAAGACGTGTTTTATACTTAGAATACTTGATTAAGAATACAGAACCTTTAATCAAGATTATTACTAAGATAGCAAGTCAAAATGTCATAGAAAGAATAATTCATTGCTCATAGCCATTACTTTAAACTATTGAAATTTTTTTAAGTAAAGTAAGAATTTTGAATCTGTGAATATTTGTAGAAAGTTCGTTGAAAATATATATACTTTCAAATAAATCGTTATATCTATATTCTATGATGAATTAGTGACATCTATTTATTATTGTTTTACGTATTATTGTTGAGGCAATTCTGACGTCTGATATGGTAGCTGTCATATGGCTGTTTGAATGAATAGATGATTGAATGAGAAAGAAAGTTTCTTTTTCTTTTAACTCGACAACATGATTTTTTCTTTTATTTAATAGCAACATAAAATGTGACCTTCATTTTTAATAAGATAATAGATGCAAAACGATAATTTAATTAATTATTATTTTCTATTTAGATGTATATTCTATTTTGTTGTTAATTATTTGGGGTGTAACATCATTTGTTCACTCAATATAAAGAGAAATGTTTATTTATTTATAAAATATATCAATCTTAGTTATATTTCACACTAAAAACTCAATAAATTTACACTTTACTAATGGGTGGATGTGTTAGTCATGAACGCAATAGTCAAAGTCATCGTAGACGACGACGCCATTCACGTTCATCCCGAAATAATCCAACAAGTAATTATTGATTGATATAATTCATTTCTATTTCTTATTTTAACATTAGCTGGTGGAACTGTTGGTCGAAATAAACCATTGAATCGTTCAGCTTGTCGACCAAAATGGAAATCCGATGTACCAATTACAGAAAATCATTTACGTCGTAAACGCGAAGAATATTGGGATACAGGTAGATATTTTTTTGAAAGCAAAAAATAGATGACATTTTATATCTTTGAATCGGATAAATCATAGGTCACAGGCAGACAGACAGGAAATTATTATTATTTCGACTTTCTACTTGAATAAAACTCAAAGAAATCCAGGGGAAGGAATTATCGTGATAAATTCCGTTTATTAAAAATAGTATCAAATGACATTATTCGTATGTGAGAATATTCAAGAAATCCGAGAAAATTCATCGTATAATATATGACGTCATATTAATCTTGAACATAATCATTTGTTAATCGATCCATAGAAAATTTCTAATTTAATGAATCTTTATTCGAGGTCAAATGTCAAGTGTTTCTTTTATTATGTTCGCTCTAGAAAATATTAAGTGTTCTTATCAATATATATATATATAAAGTTTAATATGTACATTTTAATTGATATTACCGATTTTTCTTTTTAAGCTCCTGCGTTCGATGGTCGCAAAGAAATTTGGGATGCTTTACGTGGTGCATGTTATGCAATTGAACAAAATGATATTGATTTAGCACAATCAAGTAAAACATTTTTCTCTTCTTTGTGTGCTTATATATATGTTTAATTTGTTATTCTTAGTTATTAATTGTGCTAATATATCTCTTCCTCATGGAACACTTCTTGATTGTTATGATGAACTTGGTACACGTTATCAATTACCGATTTATGTTTTATCATCACCAACAAATATGATTGATGGTGAACAATCATCGATTGATTCTCGTGGTGATTATGAATCAGGTGCAAGTGATATTGGTCTTGCAATAACAGCAGCTACTGATCGTGAACGTGATTTTGGTGGTAATCAAAGTTCAACATCATCATCATCATCTTCATCAACAAATAATCAATATTGTACAACAACAAAATCTTCAACAGGACATCATAGCGGTCATAATCCAATAGTACGTGAAATAAAAAAACATCGTCGAAAACAAAAATTAAGTACAAATACAGATTCAGGAAATGATTCATCATCAACAAATACTACAACATCTCCATCAATTATTATTCAACAACAACAACCCATAAATATCGATCAAGATATTGAAATTCCAATTAAATTTCGTTTATCAAATGGTAAAGAACATCGATTATATTGTAAACAAAATGAAAGAATACGAAATATAAAACGACGTTTAGCGATGTTAGAAAATGGAGTTATTGATTCCCAAACACAACGTTTATTTTTCGGCGGAAAATTATTACGTAAGTTATCAGACTATTTTTCTTATGTACATGTAAGTCATGTGGTTAATTGTTTATTATACAAAATGATACTATGTAGAGTTTTATGCTAGATTAAATTCATCAACTTAACAAGTATGTCATCGAATACATCTATTCTGCATGGTTACTTCGATGAATGTGTTAATCACACATTAGATCGATAATATAAAAGAACTATTCAAGCTAGTTCATCGAAAGAAAAGATTCATTGGATTTACTAATCCAACCCGGAGTAGAGGAGAGAGGCTTAGTGTTATTATTAAATTTTGTGCAATACTTGTCTTATTGAATAGAATCTAAATATATCGGATAGGATGTTATTGCTTAAAATAAATCATTTAGTTATTTGGAGAATTGTTACATAGATTAGATATTTGTGAACGAGTTATTCTTATAGAAGGAGTACTTAAGTACTATACAATTAATTATTAAGAGAATTATTGCATGATATTTAATAATAAATATCAATTAATTAAAAATTTATATTATTCTTCGAAAAAAGAAAAAAATTCACTTGGGAAATGACAATGACTTGTTGAAACAATAATAAAAGAGTAGCGTGTTTACTAATAGTTTTACTTATG
This sequence comes from Adineta steineri, assembly GCA_905250115.1. Taxonomy (NCBI): domain Eukaryota; kingdom Metazoa; phylum Rotifera; class Eurotatoria; order Adinetida; family Adinetidae; genus Adineta; species Adineta steineri. The sequence continues at coordinate 136,511 of CAJNOI010000076.1, read as the reverse complement.
CAAGCCTATCAATTATGTTTATGCTATAAATTAACATTATCGAAATTATCAATCGTTTTCAAGAAGAAAAAAAAAACTATTTTTAGGTGATCGTTCAATTATCTACGAAGCTCGTTTACAACGTAATTTTGTTGTACAAGTTATTTTAACCGATAAACCAATTCCAACAACTACTGATCATTTACCAACTACTACTAATAATGATTTAAATTCAACATCAATTGAAGTAACTGATTTAAAATAAGACAATTTTTTATATATATCTTTGTACAAACGAATTCTTACTACTTTATTTTTTTCTCTGTCATCCTTCTATATGTTGTCATTAATTGCAATATATTTGTTTGTTTTCTTATTCTTTTTCCTTGAACAACCACAGTCAATATTAATTAATGTTGTATTCATGTATATTTTTGTTCGTTTTACAAAAAGAAAGAAAAAAATATTATTATTATTAACAGAAAGAATAAAAATAAATGTTTTTTTTCTTCTTCTTCTTTATTTTAGATCAATTTTCATCTATTTTATATTTTGTTTTGTGTTATTTTCTTCTTTCCAATATATATTATTATGTCCGATTTGTCAGATCTCGATCGCCAACTAGAACAATTACGTCGATGTGAATTAATCAAAGAAAGTGAAGTCAAAACATTATGTACGAAAGCACGTGAAATACTTGTTGAAGAAAGTAATGTTCAATGTGTTGATTCACCGGTTACAATATGCGGTGATATACATGGACAAATGTTTGATCTATTAGAATTATTCCGTGTTGGAGGTAAAAATTTTTTTTTCATATTACATTATTGACGTTGAATAAGAAATCGTTGTTAAATGATGGATGATATCGATTTTCGTTCTATTGGATAATGTATGTAAAATAGTCATCTCATGTTACATGTTAATATTATAGAAGTAGTGGTAGAAAGAATTTTTTTCAATTTGAATTAGAAGTGTTTTTAATAAAAAAGAAATTAGAATTTTGTAATATTAATGATTCCTTAGAAAAGCTAAGTTTTATTTGTACTTTATCAGTATGAAAAGAAAAGGTCATACCTGTGTCATTAGTAGTTAGTTTTAATTACTCATTCGTCCATGATTTAATTAATTGCTTATATTGTATTGATGCACTTATGAGCAGACAGAGAAGCCTAGTCAAGATGTTCATTTTTTAATTATGTTTTTTTAGACATCATAATAATAATTCTATTTATAGAGAAATAACTTTGAAAGGATAAAATAAACAACTTGAAATATTTTTTTTTATATTTATAGGTGATGTTCCACAAACAAATTATTTGTTCTTAGGAGATTTTGTAGATCGTGGTTTTTATAGTGTTGAAACATTTTTATTATTATTAGCTCTTAAAGTAAGATATCCTGATCGAATAACATTAATTCGTGGTAATCATGAATCACGTCAGATTACACAAGTTTATGGTTTTTATGATGAATGTTTAAGAAAATATGGTTCAATTATGGTATGGCGTTATTGTACAGAAGTTTTTGATTATTTAAGTTTATCGGCTGTTATTGATGGAAAAATTTTTTGTGTTCATGGTGGTCTTAGTCCATCTATAAATACACTAGATCAAATTAGGCAAATCGATCGAAAAATGGAAGTACCACATGATGGACCCATGTGTGATCTTTTATGGTAAAATTTATTTTTTGATCTTTTTTTTTCTATTTAAAAATAAATAATTTTAGGTCAGATCCAGAAGAAACTCTTGGTTGGGGTGTAAGTCCACGTGGTGCCGGGTATTTATTTGGAAGTGATGTTGTTTTACAATTTAATCAAACTAATAATATTGATCTAATTTGTCGTGCACATCAATTAGTTATGGAAGGATATAAGTGGCATTTTAATGAGACAGTATTAACTGTATGGTCGGCACCAAATTATTGTTATCGATGTGGAAATGTTGCTGCTATACTTGAACTTGATGAACATCTTAATCGTGGCTTTACGATATTTGAAGCTGCACCACAAGATCAACGTTCATCAGCAACAAAACGTGTTGTACCCGATTATTTTCTTTAAGAAATTTCTCTTAATCTATATGTATGTGATTATTTGTGTACTTGTGTGTATGACTTTTTTTTCTGTCCCGTATAATCGGTTTGGTTATTTGAAAGAAAAAGAAATAAGATACTAAGAGTATGTTAATAAGTATAAATATATTGTGCTTTCTTTTTCTTAATTATTTTCCGGATGGTTGTGATATAATTGTATATACTAAGACAAAGAAAAAGGGCAATATCGTTGTATATTGACTGACAGTGTATCTCTGATGAGAACAGAAAACATAGTGTAAATGGAATTTACCACATTAGTTTTTTTTTTCTTGAATGATAAGAATACGACAGGAAATGGAGTGGAGGCATCTTTTCTTCTTATTCCATTTCTCATATCAGCTAGCGCAAAAAGTTAGAGTCACTTCTAATAGAGCTATTTGTTCTTTTTCTTTTTTTTAACGCTAATTCCTGTTAGTAAGATAAGCACGCACAACAAGAAAAGAAAAGATGGTAACTATAGGAATCTAGTTAGTTGAATTTTAGTAGATGTAATATATTTTAACACTTATTTCATTCTCTCCTATGTCATAGAAATAAATGAATAATTCGATGATTATATTATCAACAAGATAGCCTATTTCATTCATCAGAAATAGATATAAACTAAATATTTTTTTTTCGCTGCTAAGTATTGAGGAGAAAATTACGGATCATTTATCTTCTTTTTTCCCTCTCTATATCACGAACAAAAGATCATATCAACAGGAAAGATATTTATCATTATAAGTTTAATATCTGAGTTAATCATATCAATCAAATACAAGGTTTTATCGAGACAAAATGATATAATCAATATATATATATTTTTCTTTCTTTTTCAGATGAATGAATGAATGAATGAATGATGAATACACTTTCAATACGTGATCTTTGTTGTCTTTTTTGTTGTCCACCATTTCCGTCTCGTATAGCTGCTAAACTAGGTAATTGATTTGTAAACACAAAATAATAAATTTTCTTCTTGTTCGTCTTCTAGCGTTTCTTCCACCTGAACCAACATATTCCTTACATGCTTCTGATATTGTCACACCATCCAATGGTACTATCGGTCAGAAAGAATCTTCATTATTAACGAAAAAAGCTCCATCTGATTCAAATACATCTATTCGATATACAATTATTTTTTCTGAAAAAGCTGAATGGCAACATTCACAATCAGATATATCTAAATTAGAACCTTATTTTGTTACAACATCACGACATAATCGGATTGCATGTCTTTATATTAAGTGTACATCGACTCCAAAATATTACATTTTATTTAGTCATGGAAATGCTGTTGATCTTGGTAAATATATATTATTTCATTTAAAAAATTTAATCTATTTTTTCTTTTTCTTTTAGGTCAAATGGCTAGTTTTTTTATTGTTTTAGGTACACGTTTACAATGTAATATATTCAGTTATGATTATTCTGGTTATGGTGCTTCTCAAGGAAAACCAAGTGAAAGAAATATGTATGCGGATATTGAAGCAACATATAATTCAATTAAACAAAGATATCATATACCTGAATCAAAAATTATTCTTTATGGACAAAGTATTGGTAAGAAGAAATAAATACAAGATTTGTTTTTTCAACAAATTTTTTTTTATATATTAGGTACTGTACCAACAATAGATTTAGCATCACGTCATAGTGAATGTTGTATAGCATGTATTTTGCATAGTCCATTAACATCGGGAATGCGTGTTGCATTTCCTGATACAAAACGAACATGGTGTTGTGATGCATTTCCATCAATAGATAAAATTCATCGTATACGTTCAATTGTTTTAATTATACATGGAACAGAGGATGATGTAATTGATGTTAGTCATGGTTTTGCTCTTTATAATCGAGTACATATGCAACATCAAATTGAACCATTATGGGTTGATGGTGCTGGTCATAATGATATTGAAGTAAGATTTCAATGAATTTCTTATCTCTCTTTTTCTCTAAATTATAATATTTACAGGCTCATGGTCAATATGTTGAAAGATTATTACGATTAATTAATGTCGACATTCCACAAATACATTTAAAAAATCAGCAAACAGAACATCAACAATTATCAACATCACCATCAACTCCACCAACACTTGCATCGACACTTATTATACCAGCATCGACAACTAATGGAACGAATTAATACAAGATCAGGGAATAAAAATCATTTTTTTCTTCTTCTAGCAACTGTGAATGTCAATGAGCTCGATATTTTGTTGTTTATTATAATGTGCAATGTGATCTGTACCTTTTTCTCTTATTTTCTCCTCAGATCTATATATATACATGTATATGTATTTGACAACTTATTTCTTACTCGAATGAACTTGTTTTTCTTTTTCTTACCTTATCTATCTCTATTTGGTCTTATGTAAAACGAGTATATAGAATTTATGATCTTTATTACTATCATTATGATTTTCTTCTTTTCTTTCTTTTGTATAAATACAAGACAAAATCATCGTTGATTTATTCAATGAAACGAGAATGTTTTCATTTTTTTCATTTGAGACTATTCAATAAATCATCTTGTTCATGGAAAAAAAGTACATTTCATATTCCTATCTTATTATAGGCGACATCTTTTGTTAAAAAACTGTTTTATAATTTTTGGGTCGCCAATCGACATTTAAAACAAGGTAGATAGACAAATCAGACGGATGAACAGTAATATAATATATAAAATGTTATATAGTACTGAACAAGACTATATAGTAGTCTCAGTTTTATCTTGTGAGTAGATAGAATATAATTTGCCATTTTTAAAAAAAAAAGTATTCATATGAGTCATCATTAAAACCACTTTTTTTTCTTCTTTCGCCATACTGTTTTTAATGGCAATCGTATCAAACTTATATATACACTTGATTCAGAATATTAGAGAGTTCACGTGGTGCTTACTTCTAGTCGGAAGAGATACATGAAAAAAAACGTATACTATTGTACTTTATATTTCCATTAAATCATAATTTCTTTTATAATATACAAGCAAAAAAAAACATATTTTCAGATTTTCTTTTTTTTCTTGAAATACAATATATCTTATGGCCACATCACAAGCATCATCTCCAAGTGGAGGTGTTGTTGATAATAATACACGCGATTTTTATCAACAAGTTTCAACATGGTTAAATGAATTTTTTCAATTAACACCATATACTGACATTGAATATTCAATACGTTCATCATCAACAACTATTTCATCGATATTAACTACAAGTGGAGGTACAGACCGCTCATATACACGTTCATTTCCATATGAACCAACAAACCGTATAAGTATTCCGTCAGCAACAATAACACCTATACCATCAACAATTATTGAACAACAACAGCAACAACAAAATTCGAGCCAGGATGCACCATCTGTTTATCGTAGTGGTTATATTCTTTCGCTTCATATGCTTTGGTTATCAATTGATCAAAAACTTTATTTATGGAAGTATCCAACAATGGTTGATTTAATTGAACTAGAATTTGATTCAATTGTACTTGCTTGTAATTGTGTTCGTCGTCGTAAATCTACGACAACAAATTTAACTAAAAAATTAACACATTCAACATCATTTCTTGGTTCATGGTTACCATCAGTTATAGCATCAACACCAAAATTTCCACCAACATTAACAACAAATGATCTTATTGAACATCATATTCATTTACTTATTATATTAACAAGTCAAGATATATTAATCTATACAATTGATGATCAACAAATAAATAATATACAACGTTGGTATACAACACCAACATTAAAATATTCATTAAATCAAATCGGATATTTTGATACATTATCAACATCAAATGAAAGATTTTTTCTTGGTGGACAATGTGGAGATATTTATGAATTTTTATATGAAGATAATATAAAACCAACATTAAATAAACTTGGACAAACATTCCTATCAAATTTAGTACCAAGTTTTCTTCAAATAGGTTCATCATCAAATACAAATTCATCATTATTAACTGTTAAACAAATCACAATTGATCATCAAAAATTTTTATTATATGCACGTTTAGCTAATGATTCAATACATATCTATGATATATCAACAGATAAAGGTCAACGATTATTTAATTATACCTTTGATGATTTAATTAGTAAACTTAAACAAAGACAAACAATTGCTCATGATGAATATCGACCTTTTTTAACTATGTATACTGTGCAATCATATGAATCAAATTTATTTAATTTAATATTAGTTACACACACAGGCATTCGATTATATTATACATTAATCATGCCAACAGTACCAACAAATTCAAATGTTGCTCAACAACCTCAACAATCTCGTCTTGAATTAATTCATGTACGTTATCCACCAACAATACCTAATTTACCACAAACAAATTCTCAACAACCAATATTTCGTACAGGTTATGTTGATATGAATTGTTTATTTTTATTTACAACCGATCCAAATCGTCCACAAACATTTGGTCGTATGATATTATTAATAAATTCGGATTCAACATTATTAACATCAACAACATTATTATCATCGAATTTTAATGATTCAACAATAAATCAACAACAGCAACAGCAACAACAACAACAACAATTTCAACAACGTTCAACATCAGAAATACAATCACAATTATTTAATGAATTATTTCTTATTCAAGAACAAATTTCATTATTAACATTAAATATTCTTCCACTACATAATGATCTAACACAAACTCCATTACATTTACCACGTATTGGACCATTAGCACAAAATATTCGTTATATGATACAAACATATGATTCAATTGTAACATTTGATATACCACGTTCAATTGAACATTTACGTTTATTACTTTTCTATGATCAACAAATTCATTCATTATTAATGAAACAATTTTTTACTTATTATTCATTACGTTATTCATGTTCAATGAGTTTAGCATTAACATTAACATCAGTACAAGATAATAATACAAATACAACACGTATTAATGATGATCGTTTACGTGATTTAGCATTTCAAACATTTCTTTGGTATTCAAGTTCAGCTTATTTACAATATTTAGAAAGTCTTCAACATCAACAACAACAACAAAATCAATTTTCATTAGATCAATCAAGATTATATCAATTACAACCGCAACAACCATTTAATCGCTCAACAACAATTGCACCATCAATATTTATTAAACAACGAAATTTTTTTGAACGTTATATTATACCATTACGTATAAATGCAATTTTATTTGTATTAAGTGATATATTGCGTCCAATATGGACTCAGACATTAATTGAATTAAAATCTTTATCAAAGCAAGATAAAACAGTTTATTATATATTTCATAAAATTTATGATTATAATGAAATAAAAATATTGTTAAAACAATTACAATATTTTTTAAAAAAATTAGCACCACATATGTGTTGTACATGGTCAAATAAAGATGATTTACCTGAATATAATGAACAATTAGCACAGAGAATCTTTGCTCAACAAAATGGTCAACCACAACAACAACAACAACAGCAATTATCAACAATGAATACAAATAATAATCAATATCTTCGATCAGCTTTAACAGGAGGACGTTTAAATGATCAACCATCACAACAACAACAACAAACTATTCATCATGCTCATAGTTATCCGAATATTTCAACTTATTCACAGACACCTTTCGGTATGTCTTTTTTCTCTTATGATATACTGAACTGTATCAAATATTTTATTTTTCTAGGTCATTCAAATGCATTGAATACATCATTAACTGGTGGTATTAATCCTGCTGCTGATTTTACTCTATCATCTCCATTAGCACCAACTGCATCGACTGGTTCACTTTTTAGTTCATCAATGAATAATCAACAAGCACCAGCATCGAATACACTTTTTCCTAATATGAATACATCAACACAATATCAATCATCAACATTGCCAACAAATTCTACTAATTCAAATCAACAATATTTTCTATCTGCAACATCTTTATCATCTATAACGGATCTTTTACAAGAAATTGATTATTACCGTACAATATGTCATATGATTGAACGTTTATCGGAATTATTATCACTTTGGCAAATTATAAATGAACATCGTACAGATATGTTAATTGAACGTTTACCTGAATCATATTTAACATTATTCAATGGTACAAATGGTCCATTTACAGTTCGAACATTACTTGATTTAGATACACTTTTTTATGATACACTTATAGCAGCATTATTAACATCCTATGAACAAAATGAATCCATATTTGATCAATTAATGGGTCGTCTTGTTGATGAATGTCCAAAATTATGTCCAATTGAAAAACTTATTCTATATAAAGTTGATTTATTTCTTAAACCATCATCAACATCTCAAACAACACAATCAATCAATGATCAACATCAACGTTTAAAACAAGCATGTCAATTATATAAACAAGTATGTGATCGAGTAAATATAACATCATTTGCAATGACATTATATACATTTCGTATGTATGATGAATTACTTGATCTATGTGTTACATCTGGTTCAAAACGTGATCCATGTAATCAAGCACTTAATTATTATTATGGACAATACGATGATCAACAACAATTTATTGATGTTTATCAACGACGTTCAGAATGTTATCAAGCATTAATTGATATACTTGAATTACTCTATCAACGTGATAGTGAAAATACATTAAAAACAACGGATGGAAGTTTAACATTAACAGAATTTATTCGTCATTGTTTATCCTATGATGATGAATTTCTACATGTTAAATTATTTGATTGGATGATGAATAAACATTTTAATGATAAAATTAAATCTTTTAGACAAATGACACCTTATTTAGAACGTTTTATAAGATATCGATTAAAATTAACTAATTTTAATGATTTTATTACACTTGATGTTGCTATTGCAGTACTTCAAGTAGTTAAAGATTATACAACATTATGTCAAGTAAGTAGATTTGAGGGTGTGGGTGTGGGTACTATCTCTTTCACTCGCACCCACACCGTGATTATTTAAATGAAATTTTTTTTTCTAGGTACTTCTTCATTTAATTGATTTATCCGATCCTCATGTAACATTTGCTGATCGTTTATGTTACTTAGCAGAAGCACTTCAAATTGCACGTTCAGCAAGTGCAACATTACTATCAACATCATCGTCATCTCAACAAATTAAATCTACAAATGATCGACAATTAACAGAATTAATTCCAACACTTGAACAACGTTTACAAACAGCATTTGTTCAAAAACAAATCTATACTGATTTACAAATGTATATGCGTGCATTAGAAACTCATACCATGACATCAACAACAATTGATGAAGAACTTCAACAATATATTCAACCCATACATGATTCAATAATAAAATTAGATTCAGCATTATTTGATGCAACTGAATTATTTGTTGATTATGCACAAAAATATGAATTATATGAATGTCAATTATTATTATTACAATTGGATGGTAATGAAGAACCAACTATTTTACAAACAATATGGCGACGTTTATTAAGAAAAGAAGTTAATGATTTATTTCCATCGACAACAAATTTAACTGGCAATAATAATTATGAACGTATTATTATTTTACAACAACATCTTATTGAACGTTTACGAAATTGTCGTAAAAAACGTTTACGTTTACCAATAGATTTTATTCGTAGTGAACTTAAACAAATTGTTCATACATTAAATAATCTTAGTGATAATGGTGATGTATTATCAGCTGAAGATTTTTCAAACCAAATTCTGTCAGATTTATAAAAAAAATTAATAAACTCTTGTTATAATGTATGAGTGTATGCAAATAGGACTATTTTTTTTTTGCTCTCTTTCGCTTTTCTTTGTGAAAAAAAAACACGTTTGTATTCAAGAAATAAAAACATAAAAGATAATGTAGTAGTCTATTCAAATGATATGACTTATATCACAAAATCAACTATTGGCCTTTTTATAATCTTTAATTGATTTATTAAATAGAAAAAGTTTTTTTTTTCTCCACTTGAATATTTCTGATAGATGGCACATCGAAAACATTAAGGATTTATTTTTTATTTTATCAACGAGATCTGACATATTCGTTTATGAATTTTCAAATCTCTAAACCGGAACACTTCTTTGTAATAATAGTTTTTCAATTGTGTCGTTTTTTGCTATGGGACATTCATCAACTTTACTTCGATGAAAATGAAATGCTGGATTAATCCATTTAGCACAGGTACATTTTTCACCAACAAGTGAATATCGACCAAGTTTTGCTTGACATTTCGAATTTGGACATTCAATTTCACCATTTTGTGTATCTTTATCATATACATCTGGTAACCAAGTCGGTTGTGTTGTAAATATTTCTTGTTGACAATAATCATTACCCTTCACTTCAGCATTTATTTTTGCTTTAAAAGCTGAACTACGTGAGTATAGATCAAATCGACCTATACCAGCAATATGTGTTTCAAGATCAGCATCAGTAAATAGTACTTGACGACAGATTTTACATTTATATTCTTTTGAACATGTATCATTTTTAGTTGGTGGAATAACATCATCAAAGTTATTTTCGGCTACTACCTGATCAGATGTTGATGGTTTATTACTATCAGATTTAGATGGTTTATAGGAATATTTCTTTGAATGATAAAGACGTAATTGATGTGCAAATCCAGGATTAGGATAAACACATGGACGTTTAGCTTTTAATTGTTCAAGTGCAGTTTCATAAGATAGATTATATTTTTTCATTAGATAAGCACAAGCAATTGTTGCACTACGAGACATACCTATAAAAAAAAAGAATTTATTTGTTAGAAGAAAAAAGAATGAATTACTCATACCAGCATGACAATGTATAAGAACATTTTGGTTTTTTGATACGGCTTGTTCAATAAATTTGTAACAAGATTCAAATTCACCAATTAAATCTGCTTTATGTGTATCATAAGAAAATACATGTTTACGAATATAACGATCATTTTTTTCACGTTCAGGATCAAAATGAAGTATTGTTAATATATGTGTAATATTAAGTTCATTCAGTGCTTGATGATTTGCGGATGAATCGATATCACCTAACCATATATGATCATCAATTTTATCTGCTGTAAAAACATTTTCACTGTTCGTTGTTTCTGGACTAAATTAAGAAAATTAAACATAGATTTTATGGAATTGTGAATTGAAATTCATACTTGTCCATTGATGAAATGAATACTTTACTAAATTTCGAAAGATATTAGAATATGTTTAAATCATATTCTTATTCTTACTTGCATAAGTTTTTACTGATGAGTCAAGAATAACGAATCGAACAATTTCTTCTAAAGATGTCACTCAATAACAAATACAGATAATTTCTATGACTGATATTGAAATGAACAATGTCGACAATATAATGAAATCATCTTAAAATTGAGTTTAATTTTACCTAAATCCTAATTCTACCTGACACATATAAATACATCAGATAATTTATGATCATCTGTACCATGATTTCCAACAACATTATCAACTGAGTTCCATGGAAACGATTCTAAACTATCAAATTGTACTTCATAATATGCTAAATCAAAATCTGAAGAATCTGGATATTCAAAACGATATTTATAAGTAACAGATTTAGGTTGCGAAACATTTCTTAACAAATAAAATAACATAAATTCAATTAAAATATGAGAATATTTAACTTTATTTTACCTACTAAGGTTTATGTTGTTGTACATAAATAACAACTGTATCTTGTGATTGACTTTCTTCTGTTACAAGACTTAATGTATGATATATTTTACCAATACTTAATAAACGATTATAATCAGTTTCTTTACAACCAGTTCGTCGAATTGAATCAACCACCTTGATGGTGGGTGTGAATGTGGGTGTAAATAAATAATAAACCCTCACACCTACAACCAAACCCTTAGGAGCCATCCATACACACATTCTTAAGATGGTTTTGCTAAAAACAAGTGGTACACTTAAATTTTGACATTGAGTTGACAGTGCGAGGGTTTATTATTCATTTACACCTACAATTCCTTGCCTAAACTCATTCTTGATACAGTATGTGTGTTTATATTTCAAGCAAGAAAAGAATTATTAAATTCAATTCAAATAACAATTGTGCTTCATTCACTTGTTTTCTTTACGTGACATATTGAATTCTAAAAGAATTCAATTGTTTTATCTAGCTAATTACTCATTTTACTAATGACGAAGCAAAGTGAAGCACTTTTTGATATTTTACAGATAGATGCTTGCGATAGGATGACTATAATAGAACAGGTTTTGCTAATCAGCTTTTGATTGTTCCAAATGATCTAAGTGACATTTTTTTGTCGAATTCCATTCTTCGTTACGAATCAGATAGAGCTAATGAATTTTATGATCATATTAATGCAACATAAAAAATGACACTATACGTATTTGATATTTATTATTATTCTGAAAAGATATACCATTTAATGTTCTCCAAAAAAATATCTAATTAATTCATTAAATATAATCTTATTCATTGTTTTAACGATAGTCGATGAAAGTGTTAAGACAAAAGCCTCACCCCCAACTTACTAAAATGATCATTTTTGAAATATTAATCAGGTTTCAATCCTATTTTATCGTTAGTTCGACATTTTATTTAATCATTTTCAGTTTATAAATAATATTTTTAGGGATGAAAACTACATTGACATAAAATGTTACTAAATAATAAGCTGAGAAATTAGTATAAGAACTTTTTTCAGAAACAACACTTTCGAAACTTGTGAGATTTTGTCATGATCGGGGGCTATGAATGTACATGATGAATAAATGTTTGTCTTCATTTTTCAACAGGTTAGAAATAATATCACCATAAATTCATAAAACTTCTCTTTCATTATCCGATAGTCTATGCAAAAGACGGAAAATGCTGTTCTGTTTGATCGACATTTTTTAATTAATTATTAAATCGAAGAGGATACTATATACCAATAGATTAGAAGAGTTTTGAAATAATGAAGAAAAATTGATTATTGATGAATTAGTCGTCGCCATCGTTTGATCGATTCTTGAAATGTTTTTCTGTACAATTCCGAAGGAAGGACAAAGACAATAAAGATAAGCATCGATGGAGTAAATGAAATGAAATAACCAAATATAAATAACAATTGATGGTTCGATGGATTGACACATTCTGATAACATTGACATTATCAGACGAGGTAAGGACAGAATTAGAAGAACAATTGGACTAATTAATAGTTGTTTGTGTTCATTAAATTGATTATAAACATGTTCTCTTAGAGTTCGTCTTGTTTGAGCTGCTGATCGTTGTCGGGCTGATCCGAATATGATGAATAAAGCAGAACAAAGATTGATAATACATGGAGCAACAAGATGAAAAAATAGTATAATTGTATTGTATCGTTGAACAGAAGGAGAATAACGAGTTAAACACCATCTATTGATATCTACTTTGTTCGTCTCTGTAATTATCTCACGCAGTTCTCGATGTATAGATTCGTGAATGATTGAACCCATGACACACAATGGTAAAATGAGAATTATCCACTGAGCAATGCGTTGACTTTTTTGTTTATTGAAGTTGATTCCATTGAAAACGAGAATCGCTCTTTCAATGGCTACACAAGCATTGAGCCAAGCATCCAAATAAAGGCAAAGCTTGAGAAGAGGTTCGATCGACACACAACCTCCTCGTACAACAGAAAGAGAAATCGATAGATTCATTTGAGTGAGAACAACAAACCAAAATTTCACTGTAAACATGCTGATTGTAAGAAAAGACGTAATTGATGATGCTAAGAGATAGATGCCACATCCAGTTTGTCGTAAGTCTTTATTTTGAAATGTTATTAGAGACAAAATACTATTGATAAAACCTCCAACAAACATAACCATCGTTACAGCGGCATTTATTTTCAGCAGTGTTGTTTGATCAGTCATTGTCATATTCGGCCGAATTTCTTCACGTAAAACATCATCGAGAGTAACACCGATACTTTTTTTGTAGAACTGACATTTTTGACCGATGAAACAACTAGTCAGATTTTGAGCTGAAGAAAGAAATTTAAGGTCATTCAGAGATGAGATCAATCTTTCTTAACTTAACAAAGTCGCATGTGGGCACAAATTTATAAATAACAGTAGTGTATAGAAGTCATTAATCTATACATAACATATCGTGTCAAGATTAGATTTGTATATTCCTATGTTCTATTTAATGCCTCCTGATAAATCTACTCATTTTTGAAAGATGTTTCTGCATATGAACTCGGTAAATTATCAAAGACTGCAAAATGATAAGATCTCAATTAGTGAAATCACTAGAGAATAGGTTTTCTCGAATATATCGTTGATTCGAGAAGAAAGGTTGTATTAATTTACTCAACTGGTTGAACTCGTACAATCCATCTGATCACGACTAAGCTACAATACTGAGACTTAGTATTATCTAATTGGAAGAAAACTACCCTTTTCTAAAAGAAGGAGTTTTGATGTGATCCTGTATTTTGACAATAATTCTATTTAATTATACGATCTATTCGAAATTCTGAAATCATTTTTTAACAAAGAGTGGAAATCGAGTTCAATGGAATGTTGTACTTCGCTGTTATTGATTTAAAAATAATACAAAATACTTACTGTAAGGATTAAGAGTGATGTTATTCGGACCAGATGTCCAAATAGAAAAGTTTCCTGTCTTGTTTGGAGAAGATGTTGTCACCACTAATATGTATATAGTGTCAGTGTGAAGATAAGCGATGAACGTGAAATTGTAAGAAGCACACTTTCGATATTCCTTCGACTCCGAGAGTAGATTCTCGAAAGGATCCAATGGATTAAAATCATCTTTGTAAATATCACCATATGTCCCCATATCGCTAAAACTACTCAGAACATAGTATCCAATTTCCATCACATTCATTCGTATAGTTTGATAGTAATAATTTGATTCTTGACAATCTGGAGAATATGTTTGACTATTCTTTGTCAACTCTGATGAGTACTTCGATTGTACGAGTGGTGGATAACCTACATGATGAAAACAAAAACAACAGTCAAGATTCATGATAGATCTTGATTGACTCAGAGAAACATGAATCGTTTAAACGTAAGAACGAAAATTAAGCGTTACAAGTCATCTCTCGTATATCCTCAGTATCGGAGAACATGACGATTTAAAGCCTACATGTCTAACGAGACGGTTCTTTGTAATATTTCTCTGAACGGAATAATAAAGTTGTAAATGGAGAGCGAGAATAGAATCTATAAACGTTTTTCCGTACTTAAAACCCTCGATAATGCATATCACGAATGAGTTTAGAATAACTTCTTTATTTCGAAAATGGGTAATGCCCCAATGTTTCAGAAAGGAAAAATTGTCTATTTATAGTCTAATTCTCTTACTATTGTAATTATTTCAAAAATTAAAATACGTAAAGATAGCTTTTAGGTTCATACAAAATAAGAATATGTTTGCAGCATTTTTTATTATAGGGGCATTGAGTAATAGAACATGCTGTAACACAAAGCAAAGTTTTTTCATTTGATGGTAACTAGCAGGGATTCATACCGATTTGTATATTATTCACATCAGATTAGCGATCGATTGAAAGGGGTCTGTATTAAGGGAGATTGATCTGATCCTGTTCATAATATTCTGTCACTTGATGGGTTTAATGTAGCTGCTTTTATAAAGCTCTCTTCTTATGGTAAACAAATCGTTTTACAAAACAAGTCTTTATTTGTGCATATGTCAAGCTCAACTAAATACTGCTGTTAATGTTGACAGATATTCATTTAATAGTTGTAATGAAAATACTTACTAATACTCTTGAGATCAACATTATTTGGACCGGATACAAAGATCGTGAATGCCCCTATCGAATCATTGCCATACGCTGTCGCAACTAATATATATGTGATACTGTTTTCAAGAGCAATTGTGAGTAAAAACTGACGTTGATTGCAGCTATGATCATTGTCATCGAGTCGATTTTCCCTTGGATTGGATGAATTGAAATAATCTTTATAAATAGAGCCGTATATGTCAATATTGCTGTAGCTGAAGAAATTGTAAATGCCGCCTCCACGAACATTCACTTGTATCGCTTCATAGTAAGAACTTGACCAGGAACAAAGACGTAAATACGTTGAACTGTTCGTGGTCAATTTTGATGCATAAACTGTTTGCACAACTGATGAAGCATTCACTAACAAAAAAGAAAATCGATTTAATTTTTTATAATATGAAAATAAATGTAAAAAATTTCAAATATTACTTTTTCTGTCAGATACGTCCACCAAAAGCGACTGGAAGTGATATGAATCTTAGTCTCTATCGAACAGAAATATCTGTATATTATTTTACAGATTGAGTTTATATATATTTTCTACTGATGATGGATATGTGCAACTGATTATTCATTAAAATACTATAAACACTCACAAATACGATTGAAAGCGATATAAGTTCGGCCAGATACTTGAATTGAAACATTTCCTGTTGTATATGAAGAAGATGTTGCCATAACGAAAACGTATTTCGTGTTGGCTTCAAGAAAAGGTGTGAATTGAAATTGCCCTTGATTACCAGAGTCTTCACTATGGATGGGGACATTTTTGGACATATGGAATGGATTGAAGTTATTTGTATAGATATAAACATACATGATTTTCATCGTACTGTTGATTAGAAAAGTATAATATCCAGTCATAGTGACATTCATTTGCATCGCTTCATAATACGAATGTAACCTTGAGCAATCTTGAAAATAAATTGAACTATTTCGTGTCAACGATGATAAATATATTGTTTCTATAACTATTGAATTATCTATTAAATGAAAAAAATTAATGAGTATTTGTATCCACAATAAAGAAAAGTATTCTTAGTTTGCTTTTCATTCTGTTTACTAATGAGAGTTGAATCGTTTGTTTTAGAGCAGTGCTTCCAATAGAGAAATGAAGAAAAACATGAAAAAAATATCTATTTAACATCCTTACAATAAGTATCGATGTTAGCCCTTAAAATCAGGATGTTCTTTTCAAGAAACGTTGTAATAATTATAATAAAGAAATGTTATAAAACCTCGTGTACAAAAAGGACTACCATTCTGAACTAAGAGAGTCTGCGGTAGGTGATAGACTGACAAATTTATGAGCTCTTTATTATCATCTTTATCTTTAAACTTTTCTCCTTTTATAAATATAATGCAGAACATTAGTGTTTTTGTTGGTATCACTAACCATAACAATACACTATCTCATGAAACTATTTCGTAAAGTTTTAGTCAGTCTACTAGAATGGCATGACATCATCAAGAAAATGTCGGTTGGAAGTGACGTTCGATCTTAACAAATCAAAATATTCTTATATTCGATCCATTGTTAAAATATCAAAAGAGCGATTCTTTAATTATTTTGTATTCTAATAAAGCGTACCTTGAATAACCAGGTACCGATGGAACTTTTTCCCTTCTTCTCGTTGTTGGTATTTTTCTATGAAGACACTGACCTACGTTTAAATCGGACTTCTTTGTGATAATCTTTGTTCTATTCGCGTTCGTCAACCAAAATCATGACCACAAATATAGCATAACCCTTTTCCCATCTCGAGAGTATTGGTCACATTCTGAATCTGTATGATTGCGTCACAAGTTGTGGTTAGCACTCATGCATAGATTCATTTCTCTCTGACACTTTTTTATATCTATGAATTTGAAAGCACATTGAACAACTATGCAAAACGACTTTATATTGATTTCAATGCAATATGTGAAACTTTTTTATTCTCAAAAATGGAATTCAACGCGAGAATTTTTTCTTCAGATCGATATTTACTTCAAAGTCTTTTTAGTTCGATAAAGATTTCATGAATTTTGACGATAGTTTTACTTCTCAAAAGTGTCTTACGTTTCACAAAATCATTTTGTTTATTATTTTTTAGAGTCAGCAGCGGTAAGTGAGCGCAGATAATGGTGAGTCAAAGCAAACTCATAAAAAAAGTTTAACAAAAAGGGCTGAATTCATCTCTGACTTTTCTACTAAATACATAAGCATTGTATAACTTCCATCTGTATCATACACCTAACATAGCGATAATGTTAAAGATTGACTTTTGTAGAGAATTATAAATAAGCAAGGCTTTTATTATATAACAATAGTCCATCAGGATGTAACTAGAAATTTGAATTTTACTATTCAATAATTCAGTTCGAAATTCATCAGGAGTTTCATGTTTATCTTTATCTTCTATGATAGTTTTTCTTTTTAATTTTTTCTGAATAAATATGGATTGAAATAATATCAGAGGCTTTATTTGATCATTCTAAACTTACTACATGAATCTTCGATATACTGAAATTTTTGAATTCGGTGATTATATTGATCAGTAGCAAATATGTTTCCAGAACGATCAAAACTCAAACTAAATGGCTTATTCAATTGATTGGATCTTGCACCCATTCCATAACATCCAACCAAACATCGAAAACCATTCAAGCCTGAACCAACAATGCGACTATTGCCTAGATCCACAATGAATAAATATTTCTCAGCATCTAATATAATTCCACTAGGACAATCAAGTGTAATTGTTGGATAAAATGTTTTACTTCCAGCCACTGTGATGCTATTTGATTCTCCTGACTGAAACAATTGAACTCGATCATTGTTACAATCTGCTACATATAAATTGAAATTCACGTCAATAAAGATTCCACGAGGACCATCAAGTTGATTCGAAGCTGATCCTCGAATTCCTGCTCCAGCAGCAACATGATTTGAATTCATCTCACGATCATTTAAGGATCTTTTCACTACTTGATGATGGCC